>JAVXUO010001155.1:0-180580 GCA_033065855.1 Escallonia rubra | reverse complement strand
TTTGATGCCAAGGAAAGTGGGTTCGTACTTACGTGGAGGTGCCACAAAGGCTGCAGTCCGTGTCAGCTTCCAAGTATACAAAGTGGGAGACAGCAAAGACGGAGTAAGGGCTGAGGGCAAGGCTTCTCAGACGGGCCGTGAGGAATGGCAGTGCTGCGAAGGCAAAGCTAAGACGAAAAGGGCCGGCAGTCGATAGTCCAAGTCAGGGTCCAATGCTACGGTCCGAAGTTTCCAAAGTTACGTTTCTCTCACTAGAATCCAAGAGCTCCCAAATTCTAGAGTGAGAAAGTGATTTTTGTAAGAAAAGCCAAAAGTCCCTTTTTGAGTTGTAAAGTTCACTATTTATAGGAAACAGGGTGCTTATGTCATAAAGTGCCACATGTCGTCCCCTGGGAGTGACACGTCACCAGGGGGTCCCAAAATACCGGTTCTCCGTTGGACTGCCGGTTCCTAAATTCGCGTTGCTTGCCCCACACAGCGTCGCTCTACCTGTCTGAGAAGACTGACCATACCGCGGTAGCATGATCAGAGTAAGCCCGTTGCCCCAGCCACCAATCCAAGCCCTTACTGAATCCCATGAGGCGCGTCAAGAGACGCGCGGAGAACCTGACAGCGGTGAGGGTTACCCCTGTAGCCAACTGCCAGGCGGACTAGGCGCGATGCCCTCCGAGGACCTGCTCCCGTCCCGGAGTGACCCGTGGGTCATTGTCCTGGTGATGTCGACGATCGACAGTAACGTGAGTGGACATGGTCGCAGCTCAGTGCTCCGAGTCCGTGGCGAGGGGTCCTCGTACCGGAGCCCCCTGTGACTGTGACGGCGATGGCTATGAGGTTGTGAGCCCATCCCGGTACGAGGCCGAAGCCCCCTTTTGATTGAGACGGCGATGGCTATAAGGTTGTGAGCCCATCCCGGTACGAGGCCGAAGCCCCCCTTTTGATTGAGACGGCGATGGCTATAAGGTTGTGAGCCCATCCCGGTACGAGGCCGAAGCCCCCCTTTTGATTGAGACGGCGATGGCTATAAGGTTGTGAGCCCATCCCGGTACGAGGCCGAAGCCCCCCTTTTGATTGAGACGGCGATGGCTATAAGGTTGTGAGCCCATCCCGGTACGAGGCCGAAGCCCCCCTTTTGATTGAGACGGCGATGGCTATAAGGTTGTGAGCCCATCCCGGTAGTATGCAACATGATTGTGGCGCATGAGCGCGGTGCTTATAGCACGAGACAATACCTGGTGCCGCGGCGACACGTATTGGTGCCGGGGCACGTATCATGAGAATGGCGCGGCGACGAACGTCGCGGAGCAATATTTGGTGCCGGGGCACGTATCATGAGAATGGCGCGAGGGCGCGGCGACGAACGTCGCGGAGCAATATTTGGTGCCGGGGCACGTATCATGAGAATGGCGCAAGGGCGCGCGTCGGGTGTCCTGAAGACAGGATGTGAGCTAAGTGTACCTGTCATAACAAGATAATGAATGCAACATGTAGTAGTGACAAAGTTGGGAGTGATGGTATGCGGTCGTCGGCGACGGGTCATTCGGCTGTAACGCGCGACTTTGGGTGACGGGCATCGCGGGAGCGGAGTGCGGTCATGGACGACGGACGTCGCGAGGTTGATGTACGAACGTCCGTAAGGTGATGCACGACGGACGTCGCGAGGTTGATGTACGAACGTCCGTAAACATCGCGGAGGTGCAAAGACTCGGGAAAACAAGTGCGCGCAGGAGGGAAGGCCATAGGCCAAACATTGGGGGGAAGGCCAAGGCCACCACCCCTGGGGAGGCCGAGGCCGACCCCTTGGTGAGGCCGAGGCCGACCCTAGGGGGTGGCCAAGGTAAAAGGCCAACTCCCATGAAGGGAGGCCAAGGCCACTCCCCCCTTCGGTGAACTTCGGGCGCGCCGACGGTAGGTGTTTTGATAAGCAAAGGCAAATCCGGAAGTTGCGTTACGACGAGCGTGTCGATGCGAATCGTATCCATATGACGAACGAAGTGTCAAAGTCACGCGCAAAGCGTACGAAGCGAAGAGAGTGCGAAAAAGGGGTTTGCGCGGAGGGGTGAACCACCGGGGGAAAATGGCCGAGGCCAACCCCTCCTGGAGGCCGAGGCCGACCCCTAGGCCTGGGGAAGGCCGAGGCCGACCCCCTGAGGTTGGCCAAGGCCAAATGGCCAAATTCCATTTTCGGAGCCCAAGGCAATTTCTCCTTTTGCGAACTTCGGGCGCACCGTCGGTAGGTGTTTTGATAAGCAATGACGAATCCGAAAGTTGTGTTGCGACGAGCATGCTACCAAGAATCGTACCCACATGATGAACAAGGTGCCAGAGTCATGTACGAAACGTACAAAGCGAAAAAAGTGCAAAAAGGACTTTGCGCGAAGAGTGAAGAACCGGGGGGGAAAGGCCAAGGCCAAACCCCCATGGGAGGCCGAGGCCGACCCCATGACCTTGGGTGAGGCCGAGGCCGACCCCATGGTCTTGGGTGAGGCCGAGGCCGACCCCATGGGGTTGGCCAAGGCCTTTGCCCGTTGACCCTGTTGCTCCGGTTGCGCCGTCGGTCGACATTTTTGGTAAGGTGTTTGGGTGATCTTGGTGTGACGATTACGCTAGCGTGAGTGACGTCAATGCAAAATAAAAATGTCTAAGTCGCGCACGAAGCACGTGAAGCGAGAAAAACACGTGTCTTGGGTGCGCGGGCACTGACCGGTTTGATGCGCTGGAAAATTGCCCGTTGACAATGTTGACGTGTTCGCGCGTAGTGGGACCCCTAGCGGGCCATTGGGTCTGACCAAGATGGGTTGGGAACATAAGCCCCCTGCGTGCGGTGTGCGCGGAGGGGCAACCCGAGCGGGCGCCGCACGCATAAGCATTAATCGATGAAAAAAAGTGCCGGGCTCGAATTTGGAGGGACGGGCGCTATAGTAACGTAAAACGCGGGGGAGCGTGAATTCCCTTGGAATATGCAAAATTTTTAAATTTTTTTTTTTGCGAAAATAAAATGGTAACGATCTCAGCGTAACGGTGAACTCGAGAAAGAAAGAAATAGCGAAAACAAAATGTAACACGCGTGTCCGTTGATGTTAGTGTGAAAGAAAGAAAATAGCGCGACAAAAAAATGTGCGGAAGATGGGTTGCGCGAAGAATTTTGATAGCGACGTTAGGTTATGAATGTGAAATAATAATGTTGTTTTGCTAAAATAACAACGCGTTGGAAAAAGTCGGCGTTAAGAAGTGGAACGCTAAAAGAGTTGTTGGGGATTTTGGGGGGAAACTTGGAATTTGAATTGATGTGATGGATTTGGGGGGGAAAATTAGGTGGGAAGTCTTTCAAGACTTGGGAGAGAGAGAAAGAAAGACTTAGCCAAACTAAAGAGAGAAAGGAGAGAAAGAAAGGAGAGGAAGAAGAAGAAGAAGAGGAGTTGGATCTTGAAGACCCATGAGAGTGAGAACATCACAAGAAGCCAAGAGGATGCAACAAGGTAAGAGAGGAGGGGCAAGTGGGGGAAGGGGTGGCCATGGGCCAACCGCGACGGCGGCCGAGGCACACCGCCGGGCCGAGGCCGAGTGTGGGGGAAGGAGAGGAGGGCGTGGCTATGGGGTGAAGGGAAGGGGAGATGGGGGAGGGCGACAAGGGCCGGCCGACCAAGTGGCCGAGGCCGACCAAGGCCGAGGCCGAGGCCGAGGCGCGGCGCGGGCGGTGGAGGGGGGAGAGGAAGGGGAGGGGAAGAGGGAGAAGGGGAGAGGGGAAGGGGAGAGGAGGAGAGGGAGAGGAGAAGGGAGAGGGAGGAAGGAGGAGGGGGAAAGGAGAGGAAGGAAGGAGGAGGGGGAAAGGAGAGGAAGGAAGGAGGCGGGAAGGGGAAGGAGAAAGAGGGGGGAAGGAAGGAGGAGGGAAGAGGGAGAGGGAAGAAAGGAGGAAAGAGAGAGAGGCGCGGGCCGAGGCCGCGCGGGCCGAGGCCGAGGCCGCCGAGGCCGAGGCCGAGGCCGACCGGAGGCACGGCGTGCGCGGAGATGTTTCTCACGGCGCAAAGGGGAATGTTGGTGGATTGCCGAAAAAGACACGGAAGAAGCAAAGTGTGCGACGGCGGGGCGGAGCTAGCGGGCGATCAACGTTAGCGCCGGGCGACATGTTTGATGATGACGACGTCGCGCCGGTTGAAGAAGCGGAGGTGCCGTTGAGCTTCCTTGGTAGGGCGAGGAGCTTTGATGCAACGCCAAGCCACAGCAATATTTTGTTGACGGCGAAGGGGGCGGTGCCCGGATGCCCACCCAAGGAGCTTTGGAGGGAGCTTGGCCAGCGAGTGGGTGCGGATGTGTTTTTGGGTCCTTTCGGTGCGTCGTCGATGGCGGAGAGTCCGATGGTTCCTTCGCCGTATGTTCGTGCGCCGAGCGGGGGGGTCGCTCCGGTGATGTCGCCGAGGTACATGCCGGGTTTGTTGGTGGAACGACTAGATGTGCCGTGGTCGCCGGTGATGTTCAAGGGCCATAATACCATGCCGGTGGGGTGGAATTTTTGGTGCATGTATATGTTGGAGCAGTCGGGTTGGGGGGAGAGATTGGAGGCGTTGGGATTGGTGTCTGCGATAGAGGCGACGTTCAAGGTGATTGATCCGGTGAGGGACTTTAAGGGCTTGGCGTTGTTGCTTTCGAGATGGAGCTCGCAGACGCATACGTTCATCACGGCGTTTGGGGAGATTGGGCCAACGCTTCTCGACGTGATGATGTTGACGGGGTTGCCCATGCACGGTACGGAGAATGCTTGTGAGCTGGAGTTGACGGCGGCGGAACGGTTGACGGTAAAGGAACTGCAGGGGTTTGCCTCGTTGATAAGGAGCAATCGCAAGGGTACGTACAGCGGGTGGCTCAAATACTTCTATGGTACGGCGACCGCGTTACCCGGGCAGAAGTCTGCGTCGGTGAGCAATTTTCGCGCGGGTCCTTGCTATAAGGACAAGAGATACGAGCTAGCGGGGTTTCTTATCATGTTCTTGTCGAGGTACGTGCTTATAATGTCTTCCCTTTAGTATTGTTGCATGTTGTACTTCCATTGTTCTTGTATGCGTAGAATGCTAAATTTTGTACTTAGAGAAAAAAAAAACGTGTCGGAAAGATAGTGTAGTCATATTGCCATGCAACAGAGTTTACGTTCAGAATAGGGCGAGAAGGTTATGATAGACATTGTATGCTCTTATGCTTGTAGGTTTGTATTTGAGGGGACGCCGGAGGATGGCGTGTCCCTGAGGGTATTCAAGTTGGCTGTACGTATGGCTGGTGGGGGGCGCGTCGGGCTGGCCCCCATTTACTTAGGCACGCAGTACTCTCGTCTAGATCAGTTTGCCAATGATGTACAGAGGTCGTACGGACGCTATCAGGTGACGACGTACGTAGACTGGATGTTCTTGCAGCGGTATCTATTCGAGGTCTACATGGATTATCGGCCTCGTGATCTTCCCTTAGTACATCCGTCGCCGCGGATGATTACGGTGACTCGGCCGGGCAAGTCACGTGAGGTTGCGGCTTGGTACGCAGGTGGCCGAGTATATGCCTGGGCGGGCGGGAAGAAGCCCGGGCGTGATTTGGCAGACATTTTTGACGATCGAGATGAGTGCGTTCCCCGTGCGTATACCGGCATGCATTATTCGTACGGTACTCCTCCATGGATGGATCTGCAGGACACTATGGTGCGACTACACGGTCGAGATGAGCTGACGGACACGGCGGTGGCCTTACTAGTGGCGTACTTTCCAGGGTGGCTACCCGTATTGACTGATGATGGCGGGAAGCCGGCTGAGAACAGATATTATGTGGCGAGATACAGCCCCGATCGATTGTCCTCGAGCTTTGGTTATGATTTAGAGCCCCCATGTGGCTATACGAGGGCGTGGGAGGTGAGGAAGGCTTTTGGGTATACGATCTTAAAGTGGGCGCGGAAGTGGCCGGTACCGACAGAGGAGTGGAGGAGGCCCGGGACGCTATCGACGGGAGTAGCGACGGTTGAGTATGCGCGATGGTGGGATCGGGTACTGGCGACATGGTCGGAGTGGTTGTCGCAGGAGCCATCCGACAGGCAGGAGGTCGATGTCTTTGCGGGGGACAGAGGACTGGGACTTGTTACAGCGCAGGTCGCGAGGCAGAACGGCATGTCGGTACTACTTACAGGCGTATTAGATGAACCGGTGCCAGCACGCGCGCCACGGGCGCCGGCAGCAGCAGGTGGTCCGAGGGTGCCGGGTGCTGGCAAGGGTCCCATTTCGTCATTGAGAGTAGGTATGATGGTGGGTGCACAGCGGACAGGCGCAGGTCCTTCGACGGGTGGTGGACGTAGGCCGAAGAGGTCGCGAGAGGTGCTGGAGGAGTGTGACTCCGAGGTTAGTGTAATGCTTTGCTTTCGTTGTACAGTTGCCAATTATCATGTTAAGTGTTCTCTAATGCTCGGTTCCCTTTTTTTTTTTGACAGGAGTTCGATGATGATGGTGGTGCCATTGACGTGGAGTCAGACGATACCACAGAGTATGCCGAGGCCGTTACTGATGATACTGAGGGGATGGATCTTGAGGCAGCTGAGGAGGATGAGGAGGCAGATGTAGATGCGGCCGATGAGGTCGAGGAGATGGAGGCCGAGCCGGCCTATGAGGGGGAGCCGATGGATAGTGAGGCCTTCGGGGAGGCCGCGGCGGTAGAGCAGGCAGCGGCCTACATTGTGGAGCCAGTCAGTCACCCGGAGCAGACAGCAGCATATGTTGTGGAGCCGGTCGTGCCAGTTGGTCATTCGAGCCCGTCACCTGTCTTGGTCGAGGATGTATTCGGTGGCCCGATGGGTCACACGTTTGAGGGTGATGATTGGTGGGCACATGCGGGGGCACATGCCGGGTTGCCGACCACACATGCGGTGGTTAGAGATTCGTTGCCACGACGCGGTGTACCTGATTCGTCTGTTGTGGAGCCGATAGCGGATACATTGTCGGGGTCGGCCGTGGATGCGGGTGATGCTCTGTTGGCGATGCATGCTGCCACCGTTGGCATGAGATCAGTGGGTGGTAGGGCGACAGGGGTTGATGCTGCTAGTGGCGGGTCTTCAGTCGGGCAGGCAGACGGTATGTCCTGGGAGGGCCTCGGGTTGTCTGATGCGGTGGTCCAGCGGTTGGAGATGATTAGGGCGAGACAACCCCAGACATTTGAGGGCTCTATTACCATGCGGGGCATGGCATTGTTCAAGGCGATGTTTGCCGTACTTGTGGACTGGCTGGCGACACTTAGTATGGTGCCGACCTCGACTTGGAGTTCAGAGATGAGGTCAGAGTTTATGTCAGAGCTCGAGTCGTTCGTAGCTTTTGGCTTCCAGTTGGAGTGGTTGTCCGACTATGTCCGAGGTAGAGGGCCGAGTGTTGAGGCCATGGCTGGACTGACTGTGGTAGGAGCGCAGGAGGTGGCGTGTCAGGGCCGTAGGCGTATGCTTGATGCGGCGTTGACAGATGTGACGCGAGAGGTTTCTGAGATGCGGGCCCGGCTTAGCGAGGCGGAGGCTCGGCAGGCAGAGATAGAGAGACAGCGGGCCGAGTTGGAGCAGAGATGGTCCGACTTACAGGTGCAGCGACAGACTCTGGAGTCGTATACTTCTGATACTGTTGGTGCACTGCTTACTTCTTTACGCTATATGTGATGTACTTTTCATTTTGCTAGTAGTCATTGGTCCGTAGCGACCTACAAACCTGTGACCTGTATGCATTTTGTTGATACTGATATAGCAGTTGTATGGTTATTTTGTACCTGTGTTTGTTGTGAGGTGATGCTTAGCTTTTGATGTGCTCGTATGTCTTGCATGTGGTGTCCTCCCGTTGTGGTTCCCCCTTCCCCGCCCATAGCAAGCGACTTAGTGAACGATGTGTAAATGAAAGAGTGCGTTACATACAGTAGTTGAGGCGAGTGAATGATCTTTGCATTGATAGTATTTGGGCCAAAATGCCATTACATGAAGAAAGCAAGAACTTGTAATAAACAACAAAAGTTACAAGTCATGAACATGTGTGCATATACAAAAAAATGTTGTGTAAATGTTCTAAGCTTTGGGCGGGTAGGGCTGGGGGAACACTCCGCTGTTGGTCATGCATAAAACTTCTTCAAATAGCGACCGTTGATAGGTGCCGTGATTTGTCCGTCTTCCGTGTTGAGCAGGAGGTAGGAGCCGTTGTCTCTGGCTTCATGCACTTGAAGTGGTCCTTCCCAATTCGGTGTGAACTTGGGGGCTGACATGTTGGCGCGTACATGTTTGGCGGCTTGAAGAACAAGGTCGCCCTCGACGAATGTTCGTTGCTTCACAGTCTTTCCATATGCCTTGGTGAGTTGTTCGTGGTATTTCTTCATACGGCGCAAGGCATTGGCTCTCCTTTCATCAAGTCCTTCAAGGGCGGTCATTCTGGTTTCTTCCTCTCCAAGCCCACTGCTTAGGGAGAGTCTGGCTGATGCGACTGTAATCTCGGCTGGTACGACACACTCGTCCCCGTAGACAAGGGAAAAGGGTGTGGTCTTTGTCGCTGTATGCTTGGAGGTTCTGTAGGCCCAAAGTGCGAGGCTTAACTTCTCGGACCATGAACCACTTACATCATGGACCATTCGTGATAATACCCGCAGTAGAGTTTTGTTAGAAGCTTCGGCTTGACCATTCCCTTGTGGGTAGTAAGGAGTGGATGTAGCGTGGTTGATGTTGTATCCTTCCATGAAAGCTCGGACATCCCTGTTGATGAATGGCGTGCCGTTGTCGGATATGATACACCGGGGGATACCAAAGCGACAGACGATGTGTTCGCGCAAGAAGTTGGCGATGGCGCCTCCCGTGGCTCGCCGTAGAGGTATGGCTTCGACCCACTTTGTGAAACGTTCCGTTGCAACCATGATCCAAGTGTGACCCCGTGATGTTGGGTGGATGGGGCCTATGAGGTCGAGAGCCCAGGAGTGAAATGGCCAAGGGGCTAAGATCATGCGGAGATCGGACGTCGGCGTGTGCATTCTGTCGGCGTGTCTCTGACAGGGTTGGCAGTGTCGGACATGAGAGATCGCGTCAGATTCCATAGTTGGCCAGTAGTATCCCATCCTTAGCAACTCTGCATACAACTTCTGAGAGCCTTGATGCTCACCACAATCACCGTTATGCACTTCGTTAATCACCTCGACTGTCTGGGCACCCTGCAGGCATCGCAGGGTGCGTCCCGAAAATCCCTTGCGGAACAACTCTCCTTCCGTCACAAAATACTTGACCGACTTGCGCTTGATAGATCGTGCCGAGCTGCGGTCAGGCGGTAGAACCCCGTGGGATAAGTACTGGATGAAAGGCTGGCGCCAGTCACCTTCGACGTTAATGACAAGAGCTTCAGTATTGTCCGGTGCGTACGAACACTCGGGGCAGTCTCCTTGTATGTCTGAGGCATCCTTGGCCATGGATGGCCAATAGAGACCCATACGCTGGAGGCGACGGTATAAAGGGGGACCGTCGAGGCCACAACACTTCTGATGGCCGAACTGTAATTTGTGCTTTGCTTCTTCCGGTGCCAAGCACCTGGCCAGAGTGCCTCCGGGGCATCGCTTGTACAAGACGTCTCCCAACATCAAGAAATCTGCAAGGGTAGATGCGGTAGCAAGAGATGGCGCCTTAAGTTGGTCGACAATTGGTTGCCTCCAATCGTCTGTAGTAATGTCCTTCGGGACTAGGTTCAATGATGTGCACGGTTCCGTCCTCTTGATGATGGTTAGCATTCGCTGCTCACCATCAACCTCCATCTTTGACGCGATCGTGGCCAAGCTGTCTGCATGTCGGTTGTGGCACCTGTTATGATGTTCGTACTGGATATGGCCAAATCTTCCTTCCAAGTATTGCACCAAGGCACGATAAGGCGCCAAGGCTGGCTCCTTGACTGCGAACTCCCCGTCGGCCTGCTTCATGATCAAGTTCGAGTCCCCTTTTACGCACAATGCCTTAGCCCCCATACTGGCAGCCAGCATGAGGCCGATGACAAGTGCCTCATACTCAGCTTCATTGTTAGACACCGGGAATGCAAGCTTGAAGGATAGGGATGTGGTAACACCCTCTGAATTTCGAAGGACAATGCCGGCACCCCCCTGCCGGAGGGGAGCTCCATGGGGTCCTTTGCTAGTGGCTGAGCCGTCGAACTCAAGCGTCCACAATTCACCAATGTCAGAGGTCAGGGCCGTCTCTTCCCCAGGCAATTGATCTGAGGTCGGTTCATATTGTTGGCGTGGGAAGAAGGCCAAGAGGTCCGCGAGTGCTTGACTCCGTAAAGCTGTAGGGTTTTTGATGGACAGGCCGAACTCGGCCAATAACAACAACCAACGAGTAAGCCGGCCAGACAGGGCAGGGCGCGTGAGCATGTACCGTAATGGATCGGCCTTGGTGACAAGCGTGATCTGGTGTGACAAGAAGTAGTGTCTGAATTTCTGCGAGGCGTAGACCAAGGCTAAGCAGTGTTTCTCGAGCTCAGAGTAATTGGCTTCGGGGCCCCTGATTGATCGGCTGAGATAATAAACCGGGCGCTCCACCCCATCCAACTCTTGGGCAAGCAATGCCCCTATGGACCTGGGCGTGGAGGTCAAATAAAGCAAGAGTGGTATACCTCGTTGTGGCACGACCATGGTCTGCGGCGACATGAGAACCGCCTTGATCTGTTCGAATGCTTGCTGTTGGGGCGCACGCCAACTCCACGGTGCGCTCTTACGCGTCAAGTGCTGGAAGGGCGTGATGAGTTCGGCCAAGGCAGGGATGAATCGGCGAAGGTAAGAGATCTTGCCAAGGAAGCTCTTCAATTGTTTGGTGCTCTTGGGAGGGGGCATCTCTTGGATAGAGGCGGCCTTAGAAGGGTCAATGTCAATGCCCTGTCGACTGACCAAAAAGCCGAGGAATTTGCCGGAGGAGACTCCAAAGGCACATTTCAACGGATTCATCCGCATGTTGTATTGTCGACAACGATCGAAGACTGCCCGAAGGTCCGTGAGATGTTCACTTTCCTTTTTAGATTTGATGATAAGATCGTCGACGTAGTCTTCCACTGTGCGGTGTATCATGTCATGGAAGATCGCTGTCATTGCTCTTTGATATGTTGCACCCGCGTTCTTAAGGCCGAAGGGCATGACTTTCCAACAGAAGTTACCCATAGGGGTACGGAAGGCTGTCTTGGCACAATCGTCGGGGTTCATCCGGATTTGGTTGTAGCCCGCGAAACCATCCATGAAAGATAAGGTTTCGTGTCCGGCAGCTGCCTCGGTGAGCATGTCGATGTTGGGCAGCGGGAACTCGTCTTTGGGGCATGCCTTGTTCAGATCCCGAAAATCAATACAAATGCGGACTTGGCCGTTCTTCTTCTGCACAGGAACAACATTAGCCAACCAGATAGGATGAGTGATAGGTTCAATGAAACCAGCTTGTAAAAGTCGTTCAATTTCTTGCTTGATCTTCAGTTCGAGCTCGGGGCGGAAGGTTCGCGGATGCTGTCGAACAGGGCTGAACCCGTTAGCAATGTTGAGATGGTGCGTCACCAAGGCAGGATCCAATCCAGGCATTTCGTTGTAACTCCATGCCAATACGTCGCGATATTCGCGGAGGAGAGTAATCAGTCCTTCTCTTCGTCCCGGGGCGAGTTTCGTGCCGATGTAGGTCAGTCGAGGTTCCTCGTCCGGGTCAGCCAGGTTAATTTCTTCAAGATCTTCGGCCTGCGGTCGAGGGCCGTCTTCATAGCAGGGCGGGGCAGCACCTGGTGTGAGCTCAGGGTCCGGCAAGCAATGCTCGGCCGTACAACACCACTCTGTTTCCATTAGTGGGTCGGGGTCGAGGGGGTTAGGCGGCGAACCCCCCGGAGCCCCCGAACACCGTCATAATTGGTAGATCACCCTTCCATCTTTGATGACGCGTTGGAAGGTGGTTTCAACCTTGTGTTTCTTGGACTTGGGGGATGAAGGCGAGGGATTGGTCGTGACAACAGATGGCACCGTCGAGGTTGATGCCTTGTTTCCATTCCCTCTTTTGGACTTGGCGGGCTTGTCCCCACACAGCTCGTCCCAACCCGGTAGTTTGGTGGAATGAATGTGAGTAGCATTCTCACCATCAGCAGCAATCTCAGTGAAGAAGGAGGCCTCGGCGAAGTAAGACTCGGTACATTCAAAAGGGGCCTTGGTCGCGGGGATGGTCACCGCTACCTCATGTCCTGTAGGACCGGCCACCAGTTTCACACACTGGTGGTACGTCGAGGGGACAGCCTTGTTGGTATGAATCCAGGGTCGCCCAAGCAGGAGGTGGAAGGAAGATTCACTGTCTATCACGTGAAAAGTAGTGTCACGACGGACAGTTCCGACCATGAGGTCGACAGTGATGTGGCCAAGGGTGGACTGGTGGCCTTGCCCGAAGCCAGTGATTTTGACAGGGTCACGGATGATCCTCCTTGGCGGTATACCGGCCTGCTGCAAAGTGATTAAGGGGATGATGTTGATCGAGGCGCCGCCGTCTACCAAGGCGCGACGAAAGCCGGTGCCGTTAACAGTGCACTCAAGGTACAACGGCCGGTTATGATGCTCAATTGGCGGTGAGTCATCGCCCGAAAAAATGAATGCGGTGGAAGGGATGTGTTTGAGCTCGGCCTGGGCGGCGAAGCATTCGGGCCCGAGGCCGGTAGTGACCTCGATCAAACAGTCCGAGAGATATGTTCGCGCTGCGGGTGAAAACCCCATTTCATCAAAGAAATCTTTGATCTTCGTCATTCGTCCAGCTGAGGATGCTGGCTGGGGGGTAGAAGGTACACAAGTTGTGACCATAGGGGAGACTTCCGTAGAAGCTTCGGGGACGTGCGGCTCGACGTGGTCGGTAGTAACCATGAGCACCTGATGCTCGCGGTTGTTGTTGCCATGATTTGGGTACGGGTTCTTCCGCACGTCGTGATGCTTCCGCAGCTGTAGGTCGCCCGTCGCGACCTTTCTTGCGAAGATGGCTCGCAATGCATTGCAGTTCTTGAGGGGATGTCCAAGGGCCTGGTGGTAAGGGCAGTAGTTAGGCCTGGTTCTTTCTTCGTCTGTGATGGGGATCCTCACAGGTGGCAGCTTGAAGTTGTTATCATTGGCAACCCATTCTGTCAGGAGCCCTTTTACCGTATTCAAATCACACGGAAAGGCGGGCGGAGTCTCCTGCTGTCGCCGCTTGTCGGAGCGTTGGTCCCCATCCGGGAACTGACGCTTAAAACCAGTGTGATTACTGACGTTGTTGTTGCTGGTGCTGTTGCTGTTGCGCTGGTTGTTGAATGTGTCAGCTGAGGCCAGTAGCGCATTCTGCGGGCGAGGCCTCTATGGCTTGACATGACCGACCGTCTCGTAAGTACGGCGGGCTGTTTCCTTGAGGTGTCCCCATGACCTCAACTGTAGATTCTCGATATGCACACGGTAGATATCAGTCATGTTTTTGATGCATATGGGAACCAATGTCTCGTCCTTGCTGAAGTCCGTGCACTCAAGGCATTTGAGATGAAAGCGGTGCACGTACTCATTCAAGTCTTCCCCTTGGTTCTGGCGAATGCCGGCAATATCAACAACACTCACACGTTCGGCCTCGTAATGGAACTTGTCTAAGAACAATTGGACCATGTCGTTCCATGCGTGGACAGTCCCCGCAGGGATCTGGTGGTACCAAGTGTAGGCCAAGCCTGTAAGGGACTTATGGAATTCCCTCAACTTCAAGCTGTCTCCCGGGCCATACTGCTCCAATAAGCCTGCAAATCTTGTCAAATGCTCACGGGCGTTGCCCTCGCGTCCGTTGAAGAGCACAAAGGCTGGTTGTTTGTACTTCGGGGGATAGGGTATGGTGGCAATATCATTGACATATGGGGCATGGCCTGTCAGGTGGGCAGAGGGATGAGGCGTAGGGTTTTGTGACAAGCGATGGATGAGTGTCTCCAAGTCTGAGCGAGTGACATAGTTGGGAGACGGGTCGTCATGGACGGTTAAAGGGTGGTGACTGGCTGGGATACCGCGAGCTCCCGAGCCCCCAGAAGGAGCAACTTGGTGGACAGGTGCAACGGAGGGTTGATATATGATAGGGGCTTGTGGTGGTAATTGTATATGGGCATGGGTGGTTGGGCGAGACATGTCCACTACTTGGGCATTGGTTTGATGTTGTTCGGTTGAGTAAGGGTTAGGTTCCATCTCAATGGAGTCATGGGTCTCAGACGAGCTTCGCGCCGGCATGCGCCGAGGTGCGAGGACAGGGTGGGTCTGTTGCAGCACGGGTCCAAGGTCTGCTTGAGGTCGGCGTGATGGCATCACGGGATGTAGTGCAGCAGCTGCATGAGGCGAAGATGTCGCAAGTCCTACCGCCAATGGTCTGGTTGATTGAGGCGGTGGTGGTCGCGACATTGGGGCCTGAGCAACGTCAAGAGCCAACTCAGGTCCATGGGGTTGGACTGGTGCAATGGTTTGTTGGGAGGCCATCGCCTGTATGGACTTTTGCATTTCCATCACGGCTGTCATAAGAGTGGTTATAGCGGGCGAAAACTGTTGGATGGCCGCGTTGACTGCAACTTGTATGTCAGGTGCGGTAGTTTGCGGCTGGTCTTGGGGACGCACAGCACTGGTCCCCTCCTGTTCACCTGTGTGGTCCTCTTCTTGAACGGCATGGATAAGGCCCCGGCTGGCAGCCCTCGTAACTCTTCGTTGTCTAGTCATGGAGATTAAGTGTGGAGGATAGAAAGACTGCAGTACGATGCTCACCTCCCCAGCAGAGTCGCCAAAATGATGCCAAGGAAAGTGGGTTCTTACTTACGTGGAGGTGCCACAAAGACTGCAGTCCGTATCAGCTTCCAAATATGCAAAGTGGGAGACAGCAAAGACGGAGTAAGGGCTGAGGGCAAGGCTTCTCAGACGGGCCGTGAGGAATGGCAGTGCTGCGAAGGCAAAGCTAAGACGAAAAGGGCCGGCAGTCGATAGTCCAAGTCAGGGTCCAATGCTACGGTCCGAAGTTACGGTCCAAAGTTACGTTTCTCTCACTAGAATCCGAGAGCTCCCAAATTCTAGAGTGAGAAAGTGATTTTTGTAAGAAGAGCCAAAAAGTCATTTTTTGAGTTGTAAAGTTCACTATTTATAGGAAACAGGGTGCTTATGTCATAAAGTGCCACATGTCGTTCCCTGGGAGTGACACGTCACCAGGGGGCCCAAAATGCCGGTTCTCCGTTGGACTGCCGGTTCCTAAATTCGCGTTGCTTGCCCCAAACAGCGTCGCTCTACCTGTCTGAGAAGACTGACCATACCGCGGTAGCATGATCAGAGTAAGCCCGTTGCCCCAGCCACCAATCCAAGCCCTTACTGAATCCCATGAGGTGCGTCAAGAGACGCGCGGAGAACCTGACAGCGGTGAGGGTTACCCCTGTAGCCAACTGCCAGGCGGACTAGGCGCGATGCCCTCCGAGGACCTGCTCCCGTCCCGGAGTGACCCGGGGGTCATTGTCCAGGTGATGTCGACGATCGACGGTAACGTGAGTGGACATGGTCGCAGCTCAGCGCTCCAAGTCCGTGGCGAGGGGTCCTCGTACCGGAGCCCCTTGTGACTGTGACGGCGATGGCTATGAGGTTGTGAGCCCATCCCGGTATGGGGGCCGAAGCCCCCCCTTTTTGATTGAGACGGCGATGGCTATAAGGTTGTGAGCCCATCCCGGTATGGGGGCCGAAGCCCCCCCCTTTTGATTGAGACGGCGATGGCTATAAGGTTGTGAGCCCATCCCGGTACGAGGCCGAAGCCCCCCTTTTGATTGAGACGGCGATGGCTATAAGGTTGTGAGCCCATCCCGGTACGAGGCCGAAGCCCCCCTTTTGATTGAGACGGCGATGGCTATAAGGTTGTGAGCCCATCCCGGTACGAGGCCGAAGCCCCCCTTTTGATTGAGACGGCGATGGCTATAAGGTTGTGAGCCCATCCCGGTATGGGGCCGAAGCCCCCCTTTTGATTGAGACGGCGATGGCTATAAGGTTGTGAGCCCATCCCGGTACGAGGCCGAAGCCCCCCTTTTGATTGAGACGGCGATGGCTATAAGGTTGTGAGCCCATCCCGGTAGTATGCAACATGATTGTGGCGCATGAGCGTGATGCTTATAGCACGAGACAATACCTGGTGCCTGGGGCACGTGTTGTGAAAGTGGCGCGGCGACGAACGTCGCGGAGCAATACTTGGTGCCGGGGCACGTATCATGAGAATGGCGCAAGGGCGCGGCGACGAACGTCGCGGAGCAATATTTGGTGCCGGGGCACGTATCATGAGAATGGCGCAAGGGCGCGGCGACGAACGTCGCGGAGCAATATTTGGTGCCGGGGCACGTGTCATGAGAATGGCGCAAGGGCGCGGGTTAGGTGTCTCGAAGACAGGATATGAGCTAAGTGTACCTGTCATAACAAGATAATGAATGCAACATGTAGTAGTGACAAAGTTGGTGAGTGATGGTATGCGGTTGTCGGCGACGGGTCATTCGGCAGTAGCGCGCGACTTTGGGCGATGGGCATCGCGGAAGCGGTGTGCGGTCATGGACAACGGACGTCCCGAGGTTGATGTACGAACGTCCGTAAGGTGATACACGACGGACGTCGCGAGGTTGATGTACGAACGTCCGTAAACATCACGGAGGTGCAAAGACTCGAGAAAACAAGTGCGCGCGGGAGGGGAGACCATTGGCCAAAATGGGGGGAAGGCCAAGGCTAACCCCTCGTGGAGGCCGAGGCCGACCCCCTAGGCATGGGGAAGGCCGAGGCCGACCCCCTGGGGTTGGCCAATGCCAAATGGCTAACTCCCATGAAGGAGCCCAAGGCCACTCCCCCCTCTTGGCGAACTTCGTGCGCGCCGACGGTAGGTGGTTTGATGAGCAAAGACAAATCCGAAAGTTGCATTATGACAAGCGTGTCGACGTGAATCGTATCCATATGACGAACGAGGTGTCAAAGTCACGCGCAAAGCGTACGAAGCGAAAAGAGTGCGAAAAAAGGGGTTTGCGCGGAGGGGTGAACCACCGGGGGAAAATGGCCGAGGCCAACCCCTCCTGGAGGCCGAGGCCGACCCCCTAGGCCTGGGGAAGGCCGAGGCCGACCCCCTGGGGTTGGCCAAGGCCAAATGGCCAACTTCCATTTTCGGAGCCCAAGGCAATTTCTCCTTTTGCGAACTTCGGGCGCACCGTCGGTAGGTGTTTTGATAAGCAATGACGAATCCGAAAGGTTTTTTATGATGAGCATGCTACCAAGAATCGTACCCACATGATGAACAAGGTGCCAGAGTCATGTACGAAACGTACGAGGCGAAAAAGTGCAAAAAGGACTTTGCGCGAAGAGTGAAGAACCGGGGGGAAAGGCCAAGGCCAAACCCCCATGGGAGGCCGAGGCCGACCCCATGGTCTTGGGTGAGGCCGAGGCCGACCCCATGGGGTTGGCCAAGGCCTTTGTCCGTTGACCCTGCTGCTCCGGTGTGACGATTGCGCGAGCGTGAGTGACGTCAATGCAAAATAAAAATGTCTAAGTCGCGTACGAAGCACGTGAAGCGAGAAAAACACGTGTCTTGGGTGCGCGGGCACTGACCGGTTTGATGAGCTGGAAAATTGACCGTTGACAATGTTGACGTGTTCGCGCGTAATGGGACCCCTAGCGGGCCATTGGGTCTGACCAAGATGGGTTGGGAACAGTGTAACACCAAATGGGTAATACACCAAAAATTAGAAAAAAATGTTATAATTATAAGTAGTATAGATATAGATATAGATATAAATAGTATAGATTAATTTTTAATACTAAAGATCAGATTTTTAGAGAATAAAATAAAAGTGTGTATTAACATGAGTAGCCAAATAACTATACTTTATAGTAAAAATAAGATATATTACTTCCTTATTAGTCTTCGGGAAAGGCCGGAATGCTATCTATAAATTTTAAAAACTGACGTGTTGTTTAGGCGGGCTCTAAACCAAAATCAAAGTTTATCTATAACTTTTGTTAAAACAATGTGCAGTTACACAAATACAGTGTCAATTTCTTGAAAGCACTTGTTGTTTTTGCATAAGTCACATCTCCTTAGGAAAGGAGACGAAATAATGTTCATTTGAGAAATTATAGTGCATCCATAATAAATAGATACGGGTATACTTGGTTTTTATCAACCAGACTATAAGACTTTTTATTTGTTGAGTTAAAAAATAGTTTGTATGATTTCTCTTCGTAGGTTCGTAATACCTTTAAAAAAGTTCTCTCTCAAACAATTTGTTCCGCTGTAGTCGGCATGTTGTTTCATCAATTCAGCAAGAGATGTTTATGGAGGTGCATCATCAAAGAATCTAATTGTTTAGGCTCATTGGATGTTGTAATGTTTATAAAGCCGTACAAGTCTTCCCACTACAAGGAAAATGATTTTTAGTGACGAACAATTCATGTCATTAAAAGTCCTTATTCCGTTATCAAAGACATTTAGCGACGGATACACTATCGCTAAAAGTTCGTTTCTAATAACTCCATCGCTAAAAGTTTGGTGACAAAATTTTCAAATCCGTCGCCAAAAGTTCAACTTTTAACAAAAGACTCTAAATTCCATTGAAGACGGAAATTCCGTCTTTTCGTATTTTAATTTAATTTTTTTAAAATTATTATTTTTGAAAAATTTTTAGCGACGAAATGTTCCGTCGCTAAAGGTTTTATCGACAGACCTTTAGCGACGAAATTTACGTCGCTAAAGGTCCGTCGGTAAAAATAATTGACTTTTAGCACAGACGGTCTAGCGCTAAAGATCCGTCAGCAAAACCTTTAACGACGCAAAAGCTTTTCACAACACTGTTCTTATTGACTTTTAGCGACGAAATAAAAATCCGTCGCTAACAATAATTCTTTTTTATACCCAAACCTGTAATTCAAATCCAATCACATTATATAATCCACAACGAATCAACACTCATCTACAAAAAATTCTCAATCCACATTATGAATCGACAATTATATAAACCTAAAACATAAAATATATATTCACATTCTATTATAATTGTACACATTTTATTATAATTGTACAAAAAATATATACTATATTGTCCAGCTATGAACTAAATATAACAAGAGGCGGGGACAAGAGCGGGAAGGGAATAAAAATAGGGGAGGGGAGCATAATTCCAGGAGGGCAGGGGAGGGGAAGAAGGGAAGGGTCAGGGCTCGTCAAGACTTGGATCTGGACCCTACTCGTCATCATCTACGGGGGTGTCATCCGGATCCGACTCGGATAGGGACGCAATAATGTCCAACATTAAAAGCATGCAAGCATTCTTGTTAGTGATTGTATATTGTGTTTGTTCATGTATATTGACTTCATAAAATAACCGTTTTGTACCTCATCCTCCCTGATCATCCTGACCACCTCTCAAGCAATGCGACGAACATCCTCTGGGTGTAACTGTCACTCTGTGATCCGTGTCAGTGTCTATGGAGGGCCAGTAGGGGGTGGGGACTCTCCATCACGACACGTGCAGTCACTCTGGGCAGTCCGTTACATGCCATTTTTTGCTATCGACGACCCCCGGTATCCAACCATCGCTTCAATCCCTCGGTACTCGTACTCGTAGACGTTGATGGCTGACTAGACTGCTGCCCAGACATCCTAATATGTCCATATGTTCGATGACATCAACGCAATAGACATTGAAGACATTATCAAAATTTTAACTATAGACAAGTTAATTTGTAACTTATAACGATATGTTGAGCAACTTTGGAAACGAACTCCTCCGCCGGATGTGCATCTAAAAGTACGTTATAACACATGCCTCATCCTTCTCCAAGTGCAGGTGCCCCTTCGCATTCTTATGTCGGATGACATCGTGCGGCACTGACCCAGCCGCGTGCGTAGTTACCTGATCCTTTCTGTTAGCCCTCCCACTCTTATGCTTCAGCTCCGAAGATGGATCAGTCATCCACTTATCAACCAGCTGTCCCCATACAGATAGTGAGATCGAATGAGGGGGATACCTCTTCCACTCCTCATTAGTGCCCCCTACGCCACCAACTTCTGGCTCGCTCCCGTACGCGATGTAGCCAACACCGGTAATTTTTACTATATACGCAAAATGAAGGCCATCCTCCCCAATGCCCGCTGCTCAGGCGACTTAGACTCGAACCCCTCATGTAATGCATCAAATTACACAATCAATGATTGATTTAAGTATAAGGTACTATTTTAACAAATATTAGCTAACACTTTATCAAACCATGCCAGCCACTCTTCCCATAGGGCCTCCTTCCTCTCGGAATCCCAGTCCTTCCAGTACAGCAGTGTAACATCCTGGAAATCCGGAGCTTTGTTGCCCCGAACTCCTGGGTGTTAACCTACCACATCACATCAAACATATCAAATCCTGTTTACTAACACATACTTTAAAGCATCTAATCCGACGTTCACTCACATTCTTCCAAATACAAGATTACAAATTGCTTAAACTTAAACTATTAAAACCTAGGTTCTTTACAAAGTTGAGATCTTATAGCATGAGTTGACAGTACCAACCCACGCAGGGGTCTCACTATATAGCAGTGGTGGGCTCACCATAATCTCACACAGACTCTAACATATTCTCGAGCATGCCACAGTTGATCATTACATGCAGAAGGGAATCAAACGAAGGATGAGCTTTTGAGAGCTTAGTAAGGTCGTTCAAGGAACAACTGAAAAAATTACAAGATGACTCGGGAGTTCAATTGTGGAATATTTCTCAAAACATTTCAATGCATTATGAATTGTTTATTAATTCCAAAACAACCATAATCAGTTATAAGCATATATCAAAAACGACCAAAAACAATCATAGGCAAACACCAAAACAAACATTAGCAATCATCTCAGTTTCCAAACAAACATTAACAGTTATAACCATATATCAAAACTCTCGTTTGAAGATCATTTTCAAAGCCATCATTTTAAAAATAGAAAGATGATTTTCCAAAGAGTGTCAAAACGAATACAAATATTTCAAGGGAAATAGGGGAAGGGTTTCGTACAAACACAAACGGTTTAATCACGGTATGGGGAAGAGTTTCAACTCAATCCCCTCAGTTAGGTAACAATACCTTCATTTGAACATCGTTTTCAAAAATAGTCATTGTAAGATACAGTGTAAGCAATTCAAAGACTTTAATCCTTGGCAGATGCAATGCCATTAAGGCAATGCGCAGATGTACACATGCACAATGTACGATAATAACTAGTCCTCTTCATCAATCAAGGAAGCAGTAACAAACTAGCCTTAACAGTCACAAAACCAACAAGAAATTCACTGCTTAATATGCAATATAATGATCCCCAACCTGAATGCACATAACTAGAACAATTAAAGTGTCAATAACCATTAAACATACTGATATAATTCATCACTTAGAATTCCAGAATAATTACAAGCATATAGCAAGAAAGATTGTGAACAGTTATCGAATCTAGGCATAACAATTCCGAAGAAGAGTGCAAACAATTATCGAATTTGCTCAACATGCAATAACAAGCGAGCATCGATAAGATTTTCAAATAATCGAAAGAATGTTAGGGTTTCTTTGGCAATAACATGTTGATATCAATGCATAGTTCAGTATTTGACAATAGCCATAAGTAAAATTGAAAGAATACTTATGAGTACAAGTTATTGAAATTAGGGTTCAATTAAAAATCCTTACCTGGGGTTCAGACAGAAAGCCATACCTGGATCCGTAACTAAGCTCTCTAACCGAAAAGTCAGTTGTTTTAACCTAAACGGAATAATCAAATTATCAGAGCATAGACTACAATACAATATTAGAACTTAATATGGACTCACGTATACTCTCAAAATGAACCTCCCTCACCGGGTATGTGAAATTACCAAAATGTCCTTAGGTGTAAAATTACAAAATGCCCATCTAGGACTTAAATCACCAAAACGGCCTTCCCGTAAGTAGAATCATTAAAATAACCTTACTGTATGTAAATTTATCCAAAAATACCTTTTATAGGAAAATTACCGAAATACCAAAATATCCTATGGGGGTTCCCGACACCGGAAAAATCCCAAAAATACTTTAGAAATTTTTGCCCAAAAATCTCGAACCGATGTCTGGACTGAGTGCTCAGAAGCCGGTTCTGATAAAAATATATACCGGCCTTGGAATGGCACAAAATTTTGGATAATGAAATATCTCAGTAAAATAAAAAATTTCAGATTAAAATAACTTGGTTTGCAATATGAAATAAATCTAGAATTTTCTTTAATCGAAACCCTAATTTAGCGACCTTGGCGGACACCGAAAATTTTCAGAGCGTACATCACATAAAATAATGGGGATCACTGTTTGACTTTGTCTAATTTTGATCATAACTATTTATTAAAAATCATATAAAATACCTAAATAACCCCCCCCCCCCCCCCACACACACATCTTAGTGAAAAAAAACAATTACTATTCACATCACACACACACACACACACATAATTACATCTTAACATAGCTATGTGTTGCATACCTACGATTTTACATACTTGTGTGTTGCACTTTTCGACAAGAGTTTAAGGTTCTAATTTATCACATCACTTCCAATTCACAGTCACATTATTTACAAAATCTTATAGCCTTATCCTTCGATCATCTATTTCAGTTAAACATTTTGAATCCTTCAGTTCTAAAAGCAAGTAACATGGGGTCTACTATTGTATAATCAACAAAAATCTCAATCTTATATCGAACTATCAAATAGATTGACCAAATCTAATCCAGATTATCTGAGGCTTAGAAATCCTTCAGTTCTTAGAGTCTACTCTCACTCACAGATTATCTGAGGCTTAGAAATCTACCCAATCTCATATCAGGGCAAATGAAGCCCTGCAGATCCTAATGTTAGGTCAAAATACATGTGCATAACATATTGTCAGTTTCAAAATCATTTGAGAACAGAACACAACAAAACTTTGATAACCAGATTAGCTACACGCAGCAATTATAACATGTTACCATTTTGGAACATATTAGACAAACACCAATCACAAATAACTAGTGGTAACTATACAACAAAACATCATATATTAATCACAACAAACAATGATCTCAGTCAAGCATTAAGGGACCAAATCGTAACAATAGTCACAACTGGGCGATCAAAATGTAATTTTTTTTTAACAAAACCATACCTCTTGGCTATCAATATTCTCAATGCAAATATGTGATATTCTAGAAAAGTGACGAGTACAGAAATAATGGTATAGGTCTAATGAAACAAAGTTTACCCAATGACTCGAAGCAATTACAATCAGTAAAGGTTATTGGTCCTTAATAGAGTTCGTAACTTTCCCATAGCCAGTGGGTCAGTTACTATCCCATCAAGTGCAGATATATTTGAAAGAAACAGATAAATATCTTAGAAAAGGAATAAGAGGACTCAATATGAATGACATATTTTTCGACGTCTCGGAGTGGATTAACATTTAATTAAGTCGCTATTGAATTTAATGTACAAAAGAATGAACGAGAAGACAAAGTAGGATTTCAAATTTCTTATCGTACTCTCAAACCAAACTTTCAGACTTAATACTCGTCATTCTTCAACAACACCATTCTTATTCATAAATCAAATCGCTAACTTAATTACAATCCAAACCTTACAAACTTTCAAACACTATTAGGGTTTACCCTGACAATACACGGATGCGTGATTAATGATTCACCAATTCATACCTACTATCAAAATCCTAAACAACAAATCAGATGAGATCCACCAGGAAGACCTCTATCTGCAACATGGATTGTGTAATCATAGAGAACCATAGAATAGTCAAATACTCTCCCAACGGAGTGCCTATCACAAGATCAGCTCATAAAGGATGGGTTCTCACCCTCAATAGCTATGCAAAAGTAAGTGATAGCAAAAAATATGTCGTTCCAGAATCAAACATCATTCGAGCATCTAACGAGTTTAACAGTATACTTGACACCATGGCATCAGATGTAGTAGCACCCTGAGTGGACATTGAATAAAGTCTAACTAATGTCCCGGGCTTCTATTCCTACTGGACTTGCGATGCTGAGTCTGCCCTTATTGACCTTGTCCTCTTTCCCGACGAGGAACTTTGCTTGTTGATGTAGGTACGAAATGGAAAGTTGACCGATTATTTCTAACAACTGGACAGTCTTGAACTTGATGCTCCACACTGCCACACCTAAAACATCCTCAAGTAACCCTGTAGCATGGCCTACCACCATGATACCTCCCGCATATGATATATGGGGTGGCCTGAAGAGCCGACCCGCCACCCTGAGCAGTACTCTGTGTAAGTCGGACTCTAGAACTCTGCGGTGGTCCAAATCTAGTACTCTAAGTTGGACAAGCGCCTATACCCTACGCTCATCTACATCCCATATCATGTCCCGATCGAATTCCAGAATTCTGCCAAGGTCTAAATCCCTGGGCCGATGCAGCCTAAATATCTGATTATGCCCTACCCTGGGCCTTGCGCACCCTGCTGTGTCGTCTGTAAAAGTTGCTGACGCCCGTCAGCTTCTAAAAATCTGCCCTAGGAAAACTCTTGCCTATCTCTCTTATGTTTATCCTACCTCTGTTCATACCATTGTCTGCTGTTGGACTTCAATTGCTCCAAAGTACAAGCCAAGTAAGAACATTCCATGTAACTCGTCAATCGAGCTGAGATCACTCCATCTTTTACTCCAAGCCTGAGACCCCACTCAGATTCCCAGCAGCTATTTACCTCCATCAATAACATCCTTACCGCAAATCTAGCATGACAACAAAACTTTATCTCTACGTCGTCCATCGACTCTTAATCTGCTTGCCTCACTTTAACAAACTCCTTTAACATCGGTTTTGTGAATAACTCGTGGGGAATACCGGTTGTAAATAATTCCATAACTGTTTGTGACACCCTCAACCCAAGTGACATCACCGGGCTGAGTTATCAACCATAATCACTTTCAAAACCCTGTGCTGAATACATAGCAACTACATCCTCATACTCATACATCATTAATAAACGCTCCAAATTGCGTCCTTACAAAAAATTTCTTACAAACATACATCATATTGCAGCGGAAGACTTTCAAGTCTTTAAACAACATGAAAGTATACAACCTAATATACGACTGTAGTCGTAGGACTCTTATCAACCTATCTCGCAACACATTCTTCATTCCACCATTCCTAGTTGTTCTTACCTCACACAACTGATCCCCTTACTCAACTTTTCTAGCTTGTGTCTTTTTCCTCTCTAGAAGGTTCTCCTTGATCAACCTCATAGCCTGCACAATACAACATAAGGAATGAGCGCAAATCGCCCAGTAAAGACAACACGAGGAGTATCGTATACAAATGATTCAAAAGACTCGGAGGAATAATAATCATCTCAACGATAGCAATGAATCAAGAGTAGTCAATAAATTTCAGCATCAACATAACTTGTCAAAAGATAAATTTTCTTTCGTTAGACTGAGCGGCTTTAAGGCCCAATAGAACAGCATTACTGCCACCTCCTCATGGACAAAACTGACTGACCGACAGACAGACTGACTGACTGACTATGCAAGTGAACAATAAAATAGGAAATTGAAAAGATAAACATCAACGAAATACAAGTCATTAAAATCATTAACATCAAAAGAAAATCAAATGCAATGCAACTCAGACACGACGGACTAGACTTGACCAGACACGACAGACTCGACTCGCGCGCCCTAGATCCTCTTTGCCAGTGATCATGTTTCACACGCCATCCTCCTCATATTGATGTCCCATTTTACGGGATGTTCATCTCAGTCTCAAATAAACAGAAGAGACATTGTCAACATGAAGGGAACTCATTTAGAGTGCTTTCCCTAACTGCCTTACAACCAAGCATCATGACTTCATCATCGGGGCGGACTAAGGGAAAATTTATTTCACCTTACGTCCTCAACAACACAGCTCAACAAGGAATACCGGATCAACAAATCAACCGGTGTTCAGACATAACAACAAGAGTTCAACGTGACATCATCAACATGGCGAACTTGGGAGAAGACTACCGCAAGCCCTCAAGAACGTTTTTACATAAGAGAAATGTCGACTACCAATAAGTGCCAACATTTCACAACAACATCCAATGACCTCAACAATATCATTATCAACGATAGGGCGGACTCGGGAGAAGTTTGCCACAAGTCCTCAATAGTGTTCTCAAAGAGAAGAGATATCGGCTATCAATAACTGCCGGCATCTCACAACAACCACACGATAACCCCTTCACAACACCATCATCAACTTCAAGTATGCTAATCGAATCGAATCATAGCATACTGGGACACCCATCATCCTTACTAAATTCTATCAACAGGGCGGACTAAGGGAATTATTCTACCCTAAGTCCTCAACAGCACAATTCAAATATACGTATACCGGTCACAATGACTACCGGTGTCAACACATAACAACAAGAGTCCAACATAAACGTCATCAACATGGTATGCTAATCGAAACAATGAATTAGCATAATAGAACCGCATTGTCCTTACCTGATTGGCTTATAGCCGAAGCAACTCACAATCTCTGATCGCAATGAGCTGCATCACCTAGTCAAATAATACCATGCTCGTTAGATATCATTCAACATATACGCACTATTTATTCCACCCCTTCCCCTTTAACCGTTCATAGCGTCTTATGACAACTTGTTAATCCGATCCGATAACTGGATCCTTAATCTAGCCTTATCGATGCATTAGTGATAACAACCACCTCATTTTCAACGTATTAACACCATTCCTCACTTCCCACCATTCTGGACGCTTAATATTGCGCGTTCCCAAAAATTTAGCGCCAACCTGGCAAATTACCAAAATTCCCCTCTGATGGCCGCTACATCACCAACACCCCCAAATCAGTTTCAAAACAACCTTTCAGGTGTTTTACAACCCTTTTGGGACTAAAAAGTCTGTCAAAAAATTCTATCGGGAAAATTACCAAAATACCCCTCTATAGGTAGCAAATTATCAAAATGCCCCTGAGGGTTCCCGGCATCAGAAAAATCTCAAAAGAACTTTAAAATGCTATATTAAACCTCCTGAAGTCATTTTTGAGCTAAAAAATATTTTACAAAATTTTCGCCCAAAAATCCCGAACCGGTGTCCGGACTGAGCGCTTAAAAGTCCCTTCGGCCAAAAATAGCTAACGACTTCGGAATGACCCGAAATCCTGGGAAATGGAACTTCCCAACATCCTAGAATCCTCATAAAATTTTTGCACAAAACCGCGCTTGTTTGGTATTTTAAATTTCACAGTAAGTTTCCAAACTTCCCGCGTCCGTTCACCCCCTTCTCGACCTTGGAAAAATCTGTAAGTTTTTCACGATACAGGTCTCCTAAAAATAACTAGGGTCTATTGTTTGCACTTTGGCTAAATCTGACCCTAACTATTTTTAAAAATTCGAATTCCAAACTGATTACTTAATTCCCACCTTTAGTGACAAAAACAGTCACTATTCACATCAACACACACACTAGGTCACCTTCACGCACACACACTTATCTTCTTCCTCCTTCAGCCGTGACACACCTGGGTATTTTCATCCCCAATCACGCATGATTCCACAATGTTTTATACCCTTAAACCACTTCAATTTCATTACACTACACTTGAGAACCCTAATCCATTCGGTTAACATAAATTCACTTAATTAAACACCCACAATTCAAATCGAACCCACCATGGATGAAGAACACCCACTGAAACACACACCCACGCACACCAAAATCAACCCAATTCAAAACCCTAGTTCATTTTCTCTTTCCTTGTTGATTTAGGGTCTTATGTTCATGATTTCCAACACAAATTCACCCCAATTTCTTCATCCCCAACCACATATTAGCATAACCGAATATATATATATATATATACACGTATATACTCCCACAACATATACTCAATTGAATTCAACCGATTTTCACAATTTCGGGTTCAAAATCATACCCAATTAGGGCTCGGATTCAACCTTTTCTTCTTTCTTTCCTTTCCTTCCTTCTTCTTCCTTTTTCCTTCCCTCTTTCTTCTCTTCCTTTCCTCTCTGTTTGCTGTGTTCTTCACGGTACTGTTCACGCCACTGTTACTGTTCACAGCTTTCTTGTAATTGCATTTTCCTCCCAAAACTTTCCTTTTTATATTTTCTTCCCACCAGATTTTCTTTCAAAGTATTTTAATATTTTCCACTTCGACTCAGCTTATTGCAACCAGGAGGTGGCCATCGTACATGTCTGATTTCCTCATATTATGACACATTTTGCCAACTTTCAAAATTTGCATTTTGCCCCTTAACTTTCTAAAATTACATTTTGACCCCTCGACTTTGGGAAATTATAATTTGACCCCAAAATCACCTTAACCCCTCCTTTAGCCTCCTAACACCTCATTATCATCGCAATGAAGCTAATTAAAAAAAAATATGCTTCCCGTTCACTATATTTTCTAAAATTACATTTTTGCCCCTTAACTTTCCAAAATTACATTTTGACCCCCAAGGCCACACTAACCCCATCTTTAGCTCCTTAACACTTGATTATCATCAACATAATGCTACTTAATAGCAATAGCACCCCTTAATTAATCTAATTCACGGCTAGATTAATTTTTGGTATTATCCGGGGTATCACACTGTTCCCAAGTGACATAAATCAATTTCTGATGGGTCAGACCCTTCGCTACCATTTTCCACCACTAATCGGCCTCGTCCCTCAGTTTATAAACAAAAAATTCAATCTTTTTGTTGTGACTACAATCAATTACTGAATTTTTTTCTCTATTTCATTAATCTAATTCTCTGCCTCCGTAGGGTTCAACAACCCCCTAAAACCAGTCGCATTTTGTTCAATAAATAACCCGGGGTACTCTTATATCGAGATTGTGGCAATGGTTAAACGAGATTCAGTACTCGTTGTTGCTAGTTGGCCGGATTCTATGTCATCAAAGTCGGAATCAGGTTCGTAGTGTTTAGAATCATAATCATTAGTTCTGGGTCCTGTTGTTCCTTCCTATTAGGTCGAGATACCTCCCTATCGGAGACCTCTTAGCCCTCCGCACTATCTTACTGCCAGTGATATAAGTACGAGCCATACTAATACAATTAACGGTTATCAGGGTTACACTAACACGTGTCTAAGAACAACACAATTACAAGCTAAAGGCACACTTCTTAACTCTACCATCATCCTACCCCACTCTCGTTAAACGAATACTATTCTTTAGAATCGCGTTACCTATACTCTATGGTTCCATGCCTACAGAATCATATACCTATGCTTTCAATACCACAAGACAGAACTGCTCTGATACCAACTGTAACATCCCAAAAATCCGGAGCTGAGTCGCTTTGAACTCCAGGGTGTTAACCTACCACATAACATCGAACCTGTCAAATCCTGTTTACTAACACATACTTTAAAACATCTAATCCGACGTTCACTCACATTCTTCAAAATACAAGATTACAAACTGCTTAAACTTAAACTATTAAAACTTAGGTTCTTTACAACTTGAGATCTTATAGCACGAGTTGACAGTACCGACCCACGTAGGGGTCTCACTATACAGTAGTGATGGGCTCACCGGAATCTCACATAGAGTCTAACCCATTCCCCAGCATGCTACAGCTGACCATTACCCGCAGAATGAAATCAAACGAAGGGTGATCTTTTGAGAGTTCAGTAAGGTCGTACAAGGAACAACCGAAAGAACTGCAAGATGACTCGGGAGTTTAACGGAGGAATATTTCTCAAAACATTTCAACGCATCATAAACAATTTGGAAATTCCAAAACAACCATAATTAGTCATAAGCATATACTAAAAACGACCAAAAAAAAAAATCATAGACAGACACCAAAACAAACATTAGCAATCATCTCAGTTTTCAAACAAACATTAACGGTTATAACCATATATCAAAATGCTCGTTTAAAGATCATTTTTAAAGCCATCATTTTAAAAAGAGAATGACGATTTTCCAAAGGGTTTCAAAATGAACACAGCTACTTCAAGAGAAATAGGGGAAGGGTTTCGTACAAACAAAGACGGTTTAATCACAGTATGGGGGAAGAGTCTTAACTCAATCCCCTCAGTCTGGTAACAATACCTTCATTTGAACATCGTTTTCAAAAACAGTAATTGTAAGATACAGTGTAAGCAATTCAAAGATGTTGATCCTTGGCAGATGCAATGCCATTCAAGCAATGCACAAATGTACACATGCACATTGTATGATAATAATTAGCCTTCTTCATTGATCAAGGAACTAGCTTGCTTCCTCAGGAAGCAGTAAGAAACTAGCCTTATTATGTCTCCCCAAATAACAGATTTCCAGATCAACATAGAAACACGGTCACAAAAATCAACAAGAAATTCACTGCTTAATATGCAATAAAATGAACCCCAAGCTGAATGCACATAACCAGAACAATTAAGTTTCAATAACAATTAAGCATACTGATATAATTCATCACTCAGAATTCCAGAATAACTACAAACAAATAGCAAGAACGATTACAAACAGTTATCGTATCTAGGCATAAAAATTCCGAAGTAGAGTGCAAGCAATTATCGAATTTGCTTAACATGCAATAACAAGCGAGCATCGATAAGATTTTTAAATAACCGATTCATGATCAAAGTTAGGGTTTCCTTGACGATAACATATTGATATCAATGCATTAAGTATTCGACAATAGCCATAAGTAAAATCGAAAGAATACTTACAAGTATGAGTTATCGAAATAAGAGTTCGGATAGAAATCCTTGCCCATGATTCAGACATAAATCCTTACATGAATTCGAAGCTAAGCTATCGAACTGAAAAGTCTGTTGTTTTAACCTAAACATAATAATTAAATCATCGAAGCGTAGACTACAATACAATATTTTAACTTAATATGGACTCATGCATACTCCAAAAATGAACCTCCCTTACTGGGTATGTAAAATTACCAAAATATCCTTAGGTGTAAAATTACCAAAATACCCCTTTCAAACTTAAATCACCAAAAACGGCCTTCCCCTAAGTAGAATGACTTAAAATAACCTTAATCTATGTGAATTTACCCAAAAATTACATTTTATAGAAAAATTACCAAAATGCCTTGTCTAGGTGGCAAATTACCAAAATACCCCCAGGGGGTTCCCGGCACCAGACAAATCCCAAAAACACTTTAAAATACTATTTTAAGCATTCTTAAGTCATTATTGGGTTAAAAAGTATTTTTAAAAAATTTCGCCCGAAAATTCAGAAACCGATGTCTGGACCGAGCTCTCATAAGCTAGTTCAGTTAAAAATACCTATCAGCCTTGAAATGACACAAAATTTTGGATAATGAAATATCTCAATAAAAAATAAAGTTTTCCTAAAATTTTCAAACTAAAACAACTTTGTTTGCTATATAAAATAAATTCAGAAGTTTTTTTAATCGATACCCTAATTTAGTGTCCTTCGCGGACACCGAAAATTTTCAAAATAAAAATCATATAAAACTACCCCCATCTTTAGTGACAAAATAAGTACTATTCACATTACACACACACACACACACACTATTACACCTTAACCACACGCACTTGCCTTCTTCTTCCTTAAGCCGATCGAGACCTACACTTTCACAGAACCTCCATTTCTTCCACTAAAAATAAAATACACAATCACACCCATTACACTCCTAAAACACCTTCTAACCCACCATTTCACACAATAAAATAAACAATCACACCCATTACACACACAATCATGCCCACCGGAACACACGCACGCGCGCGCGCGAGCACATACACACACACACACACACACACACACACACTGTTACACGCTCGCGTGCGCGCACACACACACTGATTGTTACACAGGCGCACACGCACACACACACACAAACAACCACACTAAAAGAACACTCACAACCTCACCAATTCACAACCCTAAGACTACCATACACCAATTCACACACACATTACCACAACACTGCTCCGTAGCAACAGTGTGCCGCACCCACCCACACACACACACAGAGAGTAAACAATCTTCACCCTCTACCTCCTACAACTAAACGGCTAGTAGAGCAGCCTTGATATCCTTTTCACATACACAGAATCGCCATCGAGCACCCTGCACTCCCCTGAACTTTTACACAACACATACCATGAACACACATTGAACGGTCCAATTACACACACAAAGATTAAAATTTCTCAAGCTAACATCTAAAGAGAAATTACCGTGAACAATCCCTTATATTTTGTGACACCCCCAACCCTAGTGACGTCACCAGAGCCGGGTTGTCAGTCATGACTGCATTATAAACCCTGTTGATACAGAGCAATTCTAAAAACATCATTGAATAAACATAAGGTTTCACAAAAACCCATCCGTACAAAAAATTTCATCGTAAATCTCAACACGAGCACAACATAAGTATTTACACAAAATGTCTAGTTCCCAAAATACGCATCTCATCGTCTTACTTTTCTGTTCACTGAATAAGCTCATTCTCCTTCCTTTTCCTCGAAGTTTCCCTTACTTGGTCCTGACTGCCTGAAACATTTCAGTTAAGGAATGAGCGCAAATCGCCCAGTAAAGATAATACGAGGAACAACGTAGACAACGAAGTGACAGCCTTGGGAGAAATGATAATCAATCTCAACGATATCAAGAATCCAGAATTTCAAAGGATGACACAACATCAATTCAATGAATCAAGCAACATGTTTTCTTTCCTTTCAGTCAGACTGAGCGGCTTTAAGGCCCAACAGAACAACATTATCACCACATTTAATGAACTGGACTGACCGAACCGACTGACTGACTACAATGCACGTGAACACCAAATCGACCGACACGACTGACTCGAACCGCGCGCCCTACATCAATAAAACACAAGCCATTAAAATCAAAATATTATAGTAAAGTTAAATGCAATGCAGACACCGACTGAACTGACTGGACTCGACCGACACGACTGAATCGAACCGCGCGCCCTACATCCTGTTTGCCGGTGATTATGTTTCACTGGCCCTCCTTTCATATAATGTCCCGTACTCCGGGATGTTCATCTCAGTCTCAGACAAATAAAAGAGACATCAAGCACAAGAAGGGAACTCACGAAGAGTGTTCGTCCCCTAACCAGGATATCGTCGAAGCACACACATTACAACAACTGAACGGACTAAGGGAACAGAGTCCACCTTATGTCCTCAATCAACAAACCTCTCAACAAGAAATTCCGGTCATACACGCGACCGGGGATCAACAAAGTAACTTGGAATTATTAATAACGCACACAGAGTAGACTAGGGAACAAGCTAGTCGAAAACCACAACAACATTTTAAGACATGAGAGGTACCGGCACAACAACCGCCGATACCTCATATTCGCCAGAAAACGTTCATCATACTTCACATCATCAATGAGGTGTATGCCACGAGGAGCAATTTCGTAGCATATAGAGAACCGTACTATCCTTACCTTGCTGGCTTTTAGCCGACGAGCCTAAAAACTTCAAACCGCCGCGAGCAGGGTCACCTAATCAAATAAGACTTTACTCGTTAGCCACTAACCATCATAATACAAAATTATTCTAATTTTATTTTATCAGTTATTTACCGAGTTCTACAGCGGTCAACTACTCTGACCTGACTGCCGGGTCTTTACCCTAGCGTAGCACCGCACTAGTGCTGATACCCTTCATTTAGGAATTTTAACCCGTTCCCCGCTTCTCGTTATTCTAGAATGCTCAATTAAGTGATTTTCCGAAGTTCGGAGTTCACCCCTGTCTAGTGGCAAATTACCAAAATGCCCCTCTTCGGGTGGCAATTTACCGAAATGCCCCCATGAGGGTTCCCAGGACCAAACAAATCTCAAAAACACTTACAAACGTTATTTTTATCCTCTCGAAGTCATTCTCAAGCTAAAAAGTGTATTAGAAAATTTTCGCCTAAAAATCCCGAATCGGTGTCCGGACTGAGCGCTTAAAAGCCCGTTCGGCCAAAATTTACAAACGACTTTGGAATGACCCTAAATCTTGCGAAATGAAACTTCTCGACATCCTAAGGTCCCCATAAAAGTTTCGCGTGAAATCGCGCTAGTTTGGTATTTTAAATTACACTGTAAAGTTTCACGGTTCCCCGGGTCGGTTAACCCCTTTCCAGTCTTTGAAAAAATCTGAGATTTTTCCCTGATTTAGATCTCGTACAAATAGCTAGGGTCTGTGTTTTGTACTTTGTCTAATTCTGCTTCTACCTATTTTTAAAAATTCACTCAACACACTGCCTAAACCCTGAGCCCTTTAGCGACCATTACAGGTACTGTTCACAGTTTACATAATTTGACACACCCAGCTGAGCCCCGCACCTTCTTCTTCCTGTTTTTCCGCTGTCTACAGCCACACCTCACATTTTCTCCACTTCTCCATCTAATTTCCTTCCGTTACACAGCTTATTACCTAAAACACACACCCATGTATACACTCTAACACCCACATCACCCTCACAAATTCACATACACACCAAAAACTCACAGCACAGCAGCAAAGCTGCTGCTGTTCCCCCTTCCCTTTCACCCCTTTACACGCACACACACTATACCACACTGTCACACACTATACCACACTGTCACACACTTAGTGACATATATCTGATTTAAAACACACACTTTAAACAATCCTAAACCACCTTATTACACCGAAACCCACACATTAACACATTTTATCAATAAAAATATACACCTACACACATGAATCACACACCCGAAACACACATAAACACACACACGCACACTCTCTGAAACATACTCTACACACACTAACACCCGCATAACCTCACGAATGGAATCCTTACACTCAGTGCTAACTCACCCGTAGTCTTCCAACCCGCACAACTACACCTTACACATTAATCCACACCTGAACTCGCGCGTACACCCATGGCAGCCTTGAGTAACCCAACAAACGCATACGCTGCAACTATAGAAAACACACACCACATGGTGTTATAAACACACCCAAGCACTAGAGGGAGATTACCTTGAAGAAAATCCTTCCTTCCTTCCTCCCCTCTCTCCCTCTGATTTCAGCCCGCGAGCCCTTTTTCCTCTACTCTGCTCTGTGTTCTTTTTCTTCTTCTTTGTTTTTGTTTAGTGTTTTCGTTTTCCCTCTTCTTTTTGTTCACCCGAATTTCTATCCCTTCGTTATTATATATTTAACCTAACTTAGTCACCACCCTAACATGAGGTGGCAACCGGAAACCAATTCCCTTGAACACTTGGCATATGGGAAAGGTTTTCAAAATTTATGAATTGACCCCCCAATGGTTTTTCATATTTATAAAATGACTCCTAAACTATTAAAAATTACGCTTAAGCCCCAAAGCTACACTAACACCTCTTCCCACTTCCGGCCACTTAATTAACGCCAATATGACGTTACTCAATAAAATAATTCCCATTAATTAATCAGCTTAGTGTTAAATAATTTTTCGATACGTCCAGGGTATCACATATTTCCTCCTCCTCTCTCTGATTTTTTCAGCTACCGAAGCCCTTATTTATTTTTTCTCCCCTTTTTTTTTTCTTTCTTTGTCACGGTTTGCTCTTTGTTACTATTCATCCCCCTTTTTCCTCTTTTTATTTCCAGATTTGGTTTGGTTTATTTTTTCTTTATTTCCATTTAATTCCCTTTCCTTATCTAATTCATTAGTTAAACATTAAATCACATTAGTCATCATGAAACTAAGTAGGAGGTGGCATCTCATTAAAACAAATTTCACAACAATTTAATACCTAATGCCGACTTCCAAAATTACAATTTAGCCCGCAAAGTTTCCATATTTGCAAAATAACCCCGAACTTTGTGTAATTGCATATAAGCCCCAAACTTATTCTAATCGTTATTATTTTGATTAGATGTCACTAAAACATATACCATTACTCATTTTATTATTTTTCATCACCAGAAATATAATTTACATATACGCCCCCAAAGTTTTCCAAAATTACAAAATGATCCCAAAAATTTACCCAAAGTTCTTTTAAACTTCCACACGCTACTAATACCTGAGCACTGCTCAAAACCAATGTCCATTTATTTTTTAGATTTTCGACAGTTATTTTAAACCGCACCAAAAGTGTGGGATATTACAAGTAGTGACTCAAAGAAGTGGCCCTTCACAAGGACATCGATCTTCGGATTCGCATGACGCTCCAAGATCCTGATAAAAAATAGCATTAATATCATTAAATAAATGAACCATAATAACTATCGAAATCATTAAAGTGTTAAGTATTGCATTATGTGATTTTTTAATTACTGGCCATCCCCAGTTAGAGTAGCTCGCTGTTTTTGCTAGGGATCAATGCGCACATCAGTATGGGTCCACGGCCTCGATGAGATTCTACAAAATACCAACATTAATTCAGTTCAATTATAATTTAAATATAAGGTAGACATGAAGACTAAATGCTAATATCAAATATACCTGATGTCGTCGAACCCACTGAAGAAGAAGAAACAACATGCGACTGGGAGGGCTCGATCGGCCTGGGGTTGTGCCTGCGACTACGGCTGGGGCTGAGCCTGCCGGATGCTCATGCTATGTACTTCTTCATCAGCAGCCAATGCCGAGGACCCAGCCACCAACGTGGACGCAGCTTAGTGACCACTGCGACCACGAATGACCCGTAATCTATCCATAACTGATAACATTATGGTGAATATTATGTTGGTATTTAGATTCTCTTCTATGAACCGGATGAACGAGTAAGTTAACATATAACTATGTAGTAATCAAGTACAGGTCACATTGTGAAGATGACTTTGTTATATCGTAAAATTAGGTGAAATATTCAAGTTACTTATTACAAGTCATAAACATTACAACATCATAAATCATCATCTTCATTTCGGGAATCATCATCGTCTTCATCTTCAGACTCATCATCCTCTTTTTCTTCAGACTCGTCGTCCCCTTCATCTTGTAATTCATCTTCTTCGTCAGTAGACTCATCCTCATAATCTTCAAAACTTTCTATATCTTTCTCTTCATCATCTACTACTTCTTCTAGATGAAGTGTTGTTTGAAGAAGAAGATCGTCATCCTTGTTGTTCACTTCAACAAGTATCAAGACAGGTGCTTGGTCAGCTTGATAGGTGTCTACCTCTCTATCATATGCTACTGGCATTTTTTTAGACTTGATAATAGTAAACCAATGAGATTTAGGATTTGCGACATCTTCCTTGTAGAAGGCTCGTACATCTTAACTAGCAAACACAAACGGTTCGTCTAATGCAAGTCTTGACTTAATATTGACATCTACAATCCCTTGTGAGCTAACACGCATTCCTCTACTGCATGTAATATCAAACCATGTACACTTGAACATTACCAAGCGGTTTTGGCTACCGAGATATGTTAGCTCAACAATCTCATCCAGCTCTCCATAAAAATCCATACAATTCTCATCATAATAGTCACCATTGAGCAAGACTCCACTATTTTGGGTTTGTTTAGTCCGATAATTATATTTTGTGTTAAACTTAAACTCATCGATGATATAGCCTCCATGCCAAGATGTTTGTTTACTAGGGCCTTGTGCTAGTACTTTCAAGCAAGAATTTACTGGTTTGTCGACCGATTGAACCTATTATAGAATATGGTAAAAATTAAGAATATATCAACATACTAATAAATCACATTACTATGTATAACAAGTAGTTTAGTTTGGTTTGGGACTTACACATCTTTCGAAACAATTAAGAAATTGTAATTTTCAATGAGACTCAAGTCCAGCGGGTTCAATGATTTAAGAATCTGCATCGAACTCATTGCAAATCGATATAATTAACCCAACTCTCACACATTTTCAAGTGTTCACAATAATTATTTGAAGATATTAACTTAATCTACAGAAGATGAAACTTCTTCACAATTTAGAAGGGCATAACTGTACTCTTTATCCATTAGCTATCGAGTATAAGTTTGTCGAAACGGACTACCTGAATGTTTGAATATTGATAAATGTCTTTCTAAATTTATGCTGGCTTCGGGCTCATTTCGGCCTAGTTGATTTAACGTTGTAACAACATTATGCTCAAAATATTAGCTATAAAAGTTGACTAGCTTTTCCGTTATTAAGCCTCACCAATGAGCCCTCAACACAAGCTTTATTACGGATTTTTTTTTCATATGAAACATAAACCTAGAAGTTTATGGAACAGAGTTAAGTGAAATATCAATGATAACAGGGTTTGCATTATGTGTAAATGAACAACAAAGAGTTAAAGGATAACCTTGCAAATGAATACATCAACTGATATTGCACAGGTCCACCCATCTTAGCTTCAAACGCCAAGTGAACATGCAAGTGCTCCATTGAATCAAAGAAGGACGGTGGAAAAATTTTCTCGAGCTTGCATATTGTCACTATAATGTTCTTCTCAAACACCTCCATATTACTTACGCGGAGTGTCGAAGAACATATAAATCTTGAAACAAATGAGATACTTCCGTCAAATTTTCGGATACAACCTTTGGCAATAATCCCTAGAAGGCAATATGAATCAATCTTTCCCTAATTATGTGGCAATCATGACTTTTCATCTCTTAGAACTTACACTCTGATACATTACATCAACTAGGTATGGTTGATATGTAAATGAATGCATGCATATGACAACATTTCTATACTGCATCCATTCTTTAATAGGCTGTGGTCATGTCCCACTTAGAAAAGCACATTTTTATAAAACAGTTACCGACTCATGCTTTATCTTATGACTATGAAAAAATTTGGGAGCACCTCTCCGTATTTTTCCAAGTACATGACATCGATTAGGTGTTCTAACATTTGTTTGGTCTTGCTCTTTCAAAATTAAACGGATATAGGACATCAGATCTATATGCATCCAAAAAAACACTAGAGAAAGTGTACCACATATCCAAGACATAAGACACAAAGCATGAGTCGATAAACTGTTTTAAAAACACTTAACTTTTCCAAATTATCCAAACTGGACATCTTAAGGCTCATTACAAAGCATTACTTTGTAATGAGTACCTTTGAACGAGAACTAACGGTTTTATATATGCGTGCATATAAAAATTGGTAATATGCAAGAATCTTTCTAAAATATCAAAATTTTGGAAAGATGGAATCGTTAGGTTTATTTGCAATAACATGCCATAATCAAAATGATTCACTTTCAAATCCATGGACAACAAAACTTCACAAAATAACAGTGAATATTCCTAATGCAGGCAGCCGACTCATGCTTTTCAGGGAAATATGGAGTTCATTTGTGGAGTTGATATTACGTCATCATGATTATGATATTGCGTTATAGGGACACGATTTAGGATTAACAGTTGAGGGTTATGGATTAACGTCATCATGATTATGATATTGCGTTATAGGGACACGATTTATGATTAACAGTTTGACGAAACTTAAGAGTTTCTCGTCGTACACGCCCTTAGGTGGGATGGAGTGTAAAGCTCATGAAAATACCTTCGAGGTTTTGACAGAACTTAGAGCTCTGGATGTGCCCTTGAGGGTGAATTGAGTGCGGAGTTCATGCAAATACCCTCGAGGGTTTGACGAAACTTAAGAGTTCTCGTCTTACGTGCCCTCAGGGGCAGATGGAGCTCAAGCTCATATAAAGTTTGACCAAACTTAAAGTTCTCGTTGTACACGCCCTCGGGGGCAGATGGAGCTCGAGCTCATGAAAGTTTAACGGAACTTAAAGTTCTCGTCGTACGCGCCCTCAGGGGTGGATAGAGCTCGAGCTCATGAAAGTTTGACGGAACTTAAAGTTCTCGTCGTACGCGCCCTCAGGGGCGGATAAAGCTTCAGAACTTAAAGTTCTCGTCGTACACGCCCTCGGGGGCGGATGGAGCTCAAAGCTTATGAAAGTACCCTTGAGGGTTGACGAAACTTAAGAGTTCTCGTCGTACGCGCCCTCTGGGGCGGATGGAGTGCGGAGCTCATACAAATACCCTCGAGGGTTTGACGGAACATAAAGTTCCCGTCTTACATGCCCTCGGGGGCGGATGGAGCGCGGAGCTCCTGCAACTACCCTCGGGGGTTTGATGGAACTTAAAGTTCCCGTCTTACATGCCCTCGGGCGCGGATGGAGCGCGGAGCTCCTGCAAATACCCTCGGGGGTTTGACGGAACTTAAAGTTCTCGCCGTTTACACCCTCGGGGGCGGATGGAGCTCCAAGCTCGTGAAAATACCCTCAGGGGTTTAACGGAACTTAAAGTTCTCGTCTTATGCGCCCTCGGGGGCGAATGAAGTGTAAAGTCCATAAAAATACCCTTGAGGGTTAGCGCCGCAAGAACAAGTACTTGTTGTTGCGGTGCTAAATAAGAAGGTACGGTGCATTGAGCCCGTAATATGTCCGCTGCTATAAAGCCCCCCTGTCTGAGAGGGCACATGGCATTAGACCCGTTATATCGCTGATATCATAAGTTATGAAGCCCCCCGCCTTTAAGAAGGCGTAGTTATATAAAGATGGCTTTTTCAGCCTATATGTAGGGCCGGTAGCAAGAAGACCTTGTGGGAGCAATATAGAAGACCATATCTGCCTGCTTGACTGGATGAGCATATAAAGCTAGAGGACGCGAAGTCTGTCTAAGAAAGATATCACTAGGTGATCAATAAAGTAGTTGCCGCAGTTTATTGATAGACTGAGAAGCAACTAGATTCAGTTTGCTGATTGCATACCAGACATAGCTGGCGATGAGTTCTAATTCACTAGATACGGTGGCAGCATGTGTGATTCCATCATTGTTGAATTAGTTTCTCAACAAGCAGTGATGTGAATACGCCATATATAGAGGCCATTGCACCATGAGACGATATATATAATGTCGAGACGGCAGGATACTGCAGCAAAAACCCAGATGTGACTTTTAAGTTATTAGGTGCTGTGAATTTGTTCCTTGCTTATGAAGTGGTTTATACGTCACTGTTTATGCTCGCAGGCATTATTTTAACCCTTGCAAGAAATAAAAGTACGTGACTGAAAAAACAGCCTCTGAAGCAATAAAACATATAAAATGCATTATGTTTTTAACACAGAATTAAGAGCGATGTTCAGACATCTTGGCCTAATTAAGGTTTTTGTCGGTTGTATGAGCGAGTGCTTGAACTTAAAACATCATAACAGTCGGGAGCCCCGACGTGTGACTTGTTAGCACTAATTGGTGCAGCTAGGTAATGCTACACCCAAACAAATAGGTCTAGGTAACATAGAAGTGCAATGGGGAAGCAGCCTTTAGAGGTTTGCTAGCGCCTTAAATCGTAGTCACTTAATTCTTATTAGTGACAAAATATAAAATGCGCGCACACTTTAAAGTATGCGTAGCATACGCGAATTAAATGAGACCATGTGGGTTTTCAATCTAGATATGCACTCTAAAAAGCTTAAGACTTTAAAGAATTTATGGTTTATGCCAAATAAGTAAGACCTCATGGTCTTTAAATCTAAATAGGCTTTTTTTGACGGGCTAAAAACTTAATAGGCTTTTAAAAGGCATGTAGCTTAAGTGGAATAAATAAGACCCTTTGGGTCTTAAGTATAAATATCCATTTTTTGTAGGTGAACAACTTGATGCTTTCAAACATTATGGCATATGCAAAATAAAAAAGACCTCTTGGGTCTTAAACCTAAACATGCCTTTTATGGGGGTAAATGCCAAAAAGAAATAGACCACCTGATATTTTTTGGCCTACTCAAATCTCTCACGACTGAAGGGCCTTCATCTGCAAGTCTATTGACCGAGACTTTTCTTGGTGGGAAGATTAGCCATCGCGCTGATGCCGGTGCGATTTAGGGGAGTTGACCAGTGAGGCGACGACTGTTAGTGGTGCGACGGAGCTGTCCCCTTGCCGCGGTAGTGCAGATCTAAGGGGAAAAAGGAGCCGGCGGCTGTTTGTCGTTATGGCAATGTCGCCTTTTGGCGCTGCCACTAGCAGCGGCGGAGCTAGGTATGTACGAGAGGGGGCTATAGCCCCCTGTCAGATTTTAAAAAAAAAAAAAAAAAATATATATATATATATATATATATATAGTATTTTTTCACACTTTTCGGCTCTCTCTCTCTCTCTCTTCGGCTCTCTCTCTCTCTCTCCGGCGACCGGCCTCTCTCTTCTCAGTTCTCACCAGTCACCAACCGAGGGTCCGAGACACCGACCGGCGGCCGGCGCCTCACTCCGGCAGCCACGACGAACCCACTTCACTTCGGCTCACTCCTCCCGTCGGCAGTCGGCACCCACGACACGACGAACGACGAACCCACGTCGGCAGTCGGCACCCACCTACGACGAACGGCGAACGCACTTCGGCGCGACGGGCGACGGCGCCTCACGGTCACGGGCTCTTCAGTCTTCACTCCAACGGATCTACGGCGACGGCGAGTCGGCGACGGAGAGACCGGCGACGGAGAGTCTTCAGTCTTCACAGTTCACTCCAACGGTCCACCGCCGGCGGCAAGGACCCAGTGACCCCGGATCTACGCCGACGGCGAGTCGGCGACTTCGGTTGTACTGTCTTCACTCCAACAGTTCACCGGCGGCTAAACTCCGGCGACCGGCGGCCAAAACTCCGGCGACCGGCGGTGACCGGCGACTGAATTGAATTGAGCTTTCAAACTCCAGTGACAAGTATGTTCCAACTTCCAAACTTTAATTTCACCTTTCATTGACTTGAGCATTGAATTGAATTATGGATAATCTTGAGCATTGAATTGAATTATGGATAATCTTGAGCATTGAATTGAATCAATTGATTATGGATAATGTTGAGCATTGATTATGGTTAATGTTTAGCATTGATTATGGATAATCTTGCGCATTGATTATGGTTAATGTTTAGCATTGATTATGAATAATCTTGAGATATTGATTATGGTTAATGTTTAGCATTGATTATGGATAATCTTGAGATATTGATTATGATTAATGTTTAATATTGATTATGGATAATCTTGAGATATTGATTATGGTTAATGTTTAGCATTGAGATATTGAGATTGATGGAGGATGGGACCCAATTGGATTGAGATATCGAATGTGTGATTTAGTTGAATGGTGGGTTGAAATTAGGTTAACGCAATAATGAAACATGACTGAAAAAGTAAAAGAATAAAATATTTTGATTAATTAGGTTATTTGATTGATAATTGATGGATTGATATTGAAAATAAAATGTGTTTTATTTTCAGAATGGATAAGTACTATAAAAAGAAACCAAAGTTTGAAGAAGTGCAACCTAGTAAGAATGAGCGTATAAATGAAGATACTATTCAACAGTCTATAATTCCAACAGTAAGGGACAAGGCTCCCATTGTGCACCGTGATGTTCTTTTCGGGCATTCAAGTAGAATTAGCGACGAGTTCAACTCGGATGAACTTATTTCGGATCCTGGGTTGCGTCCAAATATTTGGGATTATGGTCCTAATGTTCGAGATAAAGTTCGACGAGCGTATTCACAGAACGGTCCTTGCCAACCTCGTGACCACAGTTTTCCATTTACAAAAATCGGAACTCAGTCTCGTCGATTTGTTTCTTCTTGGTTTGACATTTATTCGAGTTGGTTGGAGTATAGTGTAGCAAAAGATGAAGCATTTTGTTTGTGTTGCTACTTGTTCGGAAGTGTTCATGGGGAGCAAGGGGGTGGTGGTGCTTTTGTTAAGCATGGTTTTAAAGATTGGAGAAAGAAGGAAAAATTCCAAAGACATGTTGGAGAAGTTGGTAGTGCACACAACATGGCTTTAACTAAGTGTCAAGCCTTTGATAACCCTAAGCAGAGTATTGAAGTAGTTTTGTCCAAGCAAACAGATGAAAGTAAGGTTCAATACCGTACTCGCTTGACTGCATCCATTGATGTCATTTGGTTCCTCTTACGTCAAGGCTTGTCTTTCCGTGGGCACATAGAATCTAATGAGTCTGAAAATCAGGGAAATTTTCTAGAACTTTTAGGGTTTCTTGCTGATCACAATGAAAACGTGAAAAAAGTCGCATTGTCAAACGCTCCTCAGAATCTGAAATTGACTTCACCACAAGTTCAGAAAGAAATTGTTAGTGCCATTGCCGGAGAAATACGAGATGCAATTGTTGGAGACATGAAATCTGAATTATTTTCCATTTTAGTTGACGAGTGTCGTGATATTTCAGTCAAAGAACAAATGGGAGTTGTCTTCAGATATGTGGACAAAAGAGGACGTGTGATTGAACGTTTTTTTGGTATAGTCCATGTTGCTAGTACCACTGCCTCATCATTGAAAGACGCGATTGACAGTTTATTTGCAATGCATGAATTGAGCATTTCAAGGGTTCGTGGACAAGGCTATGATGGAGCAAGTAATATGCAAGGTGAATTCAATGGTCTTAAAACCTTAATTCAGAGGGAGAATGAAAGTGCTTATTATATTCATTGCTTTGCTCATCAACTTCAGCTAACTCTTGTAGCCGTTGCAAAAAAACATGCTCAGATTGCATTGCTTTTTAATTTGGTTGCTAAGGTAGTCAACACTGTGGGAGTTTCATGCAAGCGAAGAGATGCTATTCGAGAAAGTGAAGCCATTAGACTTGCTCGTGACCTTGAGAGTGGTGATATCGTCAGTGGTCGAGGTTTAAATCAAGAAACTAGCATCAAAAGAGCAGGAGAGACCCGTTGGGGATCACATTACGGTGCATTATTGAATTTGAGTCAAATGTTTGATTCGGTGATACGTGTGCTTAATAAGGTTGTTGAGGATGCTACAGATTATGAACAGAGAGGTGAAGCATTGGGTCTTTTGAACTCGGTGCCAACTTATGATTTTGCCTTCAACATGTATTTGATGATAAATATTTTTGGGATGACAAATGAACTTCTACACGCATTACAAAAGAAAGATCAAAACATTGTGAATGCAATGAAGTTGGTAAGTATAACAAAGCAACGATTGCAGGACTTTAGAGATCGAGGGTTGGAAAACTTGCTGGAAGAGGTTTCACAATTTTGTGTAAAACACGATATTGACGTATTGGACATGAGTGCGAGGTTTGTAGCCCCGGGGAGGCAAAGACGTAATGCTGAAGAAGGTACAAATTTTTACCATTATCGTGTTGATATTTTTTTAACGGTTGTTGATTTGCAAATCAGTGAGTTGAATAATCGTTTCAGTGAGGTAACCACGGAGTTGCTTGTGTGTATGGCATGTTTCGATCCAAGTGATGGTTTTTCTGCTTTTAATAAGCAAAAGTTGATACGTCTTGCACAGTTTTATCCATATGACTTTTCGCCGATAGAGCTTAGGGTACTTCAAAGTCAGCTCGAGACTTATATTATGGATGTGCGCTCATGTGAAGAACTTTATGAAGTCAGCGGAATTGGTGAACTTGTTATAAAGTTAGTTGAGTTGAAAAAGGATGTGATATATCCTTTGGTGTTCTTGCTTTTGAGATTGGTCTTACTTTTACCTGTTGCAACTGCTACTGTAGAAAGAGCTTTCTCTGCAATGAAGATAATAAAGACTCGACTTCGGAATCGCATGGGAGACGAATGGATGAATGATAGCTTGGTTTGTTACATCGAGAAGAATGTCTTCAAAACTATTACAAATGAAGCTATTATCAAACGCTACCAATCTTCGGCGCCTCATCGAATAGTTATTTAGTACTTTCGTTTGTAAACTCTGAAATATTTATTTTGTATTTGCTTTTGTTGTATTGTAAAGAGTCTTTAGTAGCTCTCATGAAATAAAATATGACTTTTTGGATGTTTTTTCGTATTAATTTGTGTTTTGTCGAAAAATGCATTTTTTTGTTGTTGCTATTTTACTAATAAAAATAATTATTAATTTCGATATATATTTAGCCCCCTCTCGGATGAAATCCTGGCTCCGCCCCTGGCCACTAGTTGCGGTGGTGATTGGAGTGGTTGACTGGTGGCGAGTTGTTATAGATCTAGAGCAATGATGGCCGCGGTGGCGTGGATCTGGACAGGAGGGCAGCGATGGCCTTCCCAATCTGTTGCGAACGGCGATTGAGTGGTGACGTCCAACATCGTCGCCGGCGGTGGCGAAGCTGCTTCTTGCTCTTCTTTTCCTGTTTTTTTGTTGCTCCATCAATTCTGGGGCAGCTTGTGACATTGGTAACTCCGGTGGCATTACCTTTTGTCGTGATGGCACTGCAGAGGTGATGGCGGTGGAGCTGCCTGATCGCTGTCGATGGCGTGCATCTTGACGAGACGACAATGGCAAAGTAGTGCCAAGCGGCGCTGCCGATCTTTGCTTGGGCCTTCGCGATCGTAGCTCTATTTTTATTTTGGGTTTCATTGGGATTTTCTAGTCACACCGTCGGAGATTGCGGCAGTAAAACCCGCCCTTTCGCGGCGGCGATAAGTTATGACCGGTGGCATGGTGGCGCCGTCAAGGTTGTGTCGATAGGTTGTCTCGAAGGAACTCTGACAGGTTGGACCTATCACCGCCGTCGGCGGTTATGGTAGCGCCGTAGCATTCATATCTGACAAGTTTCGTTGTGCGTCGCGACGGTAAGCTTCATCCTTAGCCGTGACGGTAAAGGTGGCCACCGAACGGGTGGACGGCGGCGGCGCTCCCCCAATTGCTTTCAGAGATGGTGGGCCGTTTGTATTAGATTTCTTTTTCTTCTTTGTTGATACGGCAGCCCCGTTGTGGCGGCGTGACTGATTGTGGCGGCCGTGACTCATTGAATCTGCAGTAATTTTTTGTGACGATGCTGCTTGACCACTGCCGGACGTTGGTGGCGGTGCGACCGATCTCTATTCCGGCCTGAAGGTGGAAACTTGCGACAAAAAATTTGAAAATGGGTTAATTACACTTATGTCCCTGAGATTTGGGGGTAATTACACTCAAGGACACAAAGTTTCAAAATGTAACACTTATGTCCATCGACAAACGGAACATTAAAAATCTTAACGGTTTTAATGAAAAGACTGTATTGCCCCTGAGTTAGAACCTTATTTTTTTTAATGCCATTACTTCATTTAAAAAAAAAGACTTTAACCAACCCTAATTTTCTTAAATCAAGGCTGTTTTTTAATGCCATTACTCTTAACCCCCCCTCACCTGCATCCCCCTTCCTCGTCACCCACCCACCCATTCTTCCTCCCCTTCCCCGGCGCCGCACGGCCACCAAGACTTCCCTTCGCCCACCTATTCGGCAGCCACCTCTGTTAGACCACGCCGCCAGCAGCCCCCTTCCTCGCCCAACCCCGTCGCAACCCCCTCCCTTAACCAACCCCGTCGCAACGCCGCAGCGTCGGAGGTTGGTCTTAACCGTGGTGGTCAAACAGGATGAAACCCGAAGTCGGCGACGATGGTCGTCCTCCGGCGACTGGTGGATCTGGTCGACGGGTTAGATCTTAATCGTGGCCTCAACCAACCCCGCGCAACGCCACAGTGTCGGAGGTTGGTCTTAACCGTGGCCTGGTTTGCCACGGGTTAGATCTGGTCGGCGGCGAGGGGCCGAAATGGCCTGTGTTTCCGACGACCGATTCAGCAAAAAATTACTTTTGTACAGGGGCTGCCGGCGGCGAGGGGCCGGGGAAGGAGTGACTGCCGACGGCGGGGGCGGGGGAGGGAGGCGACGGCCGGCGGGGACAGTCAGGGATACCCTAATTAGAAAACCCTAATTTGCAAATTAGGGTTTCAACAAAATCCTAATTTGCAAATTAGGGTTTCAAGAAAATCCTAATTTGCAAATTAGGGTTTCAAGAAAACCCTAATTTGCAAATTAGGGTTTCAAGAATATCCTAAAACTAAAACTGATAAATAAATCATATATAATAATAAATAGATATTTTTCAATATATACAGTACAAGGGGTAGTATCGTCATTTTAAAAATATATATTGATGACATCATACAAAAAATACAATTTTTGGATGGAACCCTAACGGATGGACACGGCTGATACATTTTAAAATTGTTTGGTCACGGAATGTTACATTTTGAAACTCGTTGTCCTTGACTGTAATTATACCCAAACCTCAGGGATATAAGTGTAATTTGCCCTTTGAAAATTCTGAACTTCAGAATTTTACTGGACGATAATTGATTTGGAGATTCGTGACGCATTGCCGTCGTTGCTTGCGAAACGAGTGTTTTAATTTTTCTTGAGGTCAAGCGGTTAGGCTGGCGGATCCCACGGGTGGCGCCAATCTGTTGCTGCTAAAAATATGCTCCGTGCAAATTCCAAAACCCGGGCTTTGACCGATGACCTGTAAGACAGAAAATGAGTGACCGACGGGTGGGGTTCCCGGCGGAGAACTCTCCGATGCCTAAGTCAGAGCGCAGTTACATAATAATAATTCTGAAAAAGCATGAATTGTGTAATTGTCCTCATACCTGGAGGGTAGACCCCTTTATATAGCTGTAGGATGAGAGTCCTAGTATGACTGGGCCGTGGGTCAGATGTGTTAGGATCGCGTTAGGATCCTTGAGGAGCACGTCACAATCTCTAAGGACTCTTTTAGAATCCTGATCATAAATCTCCCAGTTTGACTTGGATTCGCCGGGTGTCCCCCAATTATTGGGAGTTATATTTGAGTTATATCAGAATGCATTAAGGAGTATTTGAAAAATTGATAACTTTCAGAATGAAATTGTACCCTCCAAAATTTGGTCCGAAATTGTACGCATTTGTGTTATTATGACAGCAACAGCTTTGTCACAAAAAAAATGTTATGTTTTTCATTCCAATAAAAATTGATAAAAAAGTGACAACTCGTCATTTTGTCACTACATCTAGTAAAATCAGTGACAAAATTATTCACGTTGTCACTATTGCCTTTATGAAAATCTTTCCACCAACTATATGACGATGCCGCAAAGTGATTAGTGACAAAATTGTGTGACAACTTTTTAGTTGTCACAAGATATTTAACTATTACAAACAATTGTGACAACTTTATTAAATGTTACAATAAACAGTCAATAGTGACAACTTTTATGTTGTCACTATTGACATATTTTTTTGTAGTGAGTAAGGAGCAGTCCTTTCTGTGAAGGATTCATATTTGGTGTTGTGACTGGTTTGAAGGGTAAGGCTTTTACAGGAGTGGGCTTTAACACAGGAGGAAACATAGGTCCTTTTTGTCAAACTGGTCATGGGAAGTTGAGTGGTTGGTAGGTGTTGCTGTTAAAAATATGCTCCGCATACTTTACGGAACCCGAGCCTGGACCGATGACATGCAAGATAGAAAACGAGTGACCGCCGGGTGGGATTCCCGGCGAAGAACTCTCCGATGCTTAAGTCAGAGCGCAGCTACAGGAGAATAACTCTGAAAAAGCATTAAGTCAGAGAGCAGCTACATGATAATAACTCTGAAAAAGCATGAAAGAAACAATGTGTATCTGTGTGTGTAGTCGTCCCATACCTGGAAGGGTAGACCACTTTATATAGCTGTAGGAGAAGACTCCTAGTAGGACTCTTACTAGGGCCGTGGGCCAGATGCGTTAGGATCGCGTTAGGATCCTCGAGGATCACGTCACAATCCCTAATAAGATAATCATTGATCTCCCAGTTTGACTGGGATTGCCGGGTATTCCCCAATTATTGGGAGTTATATTTGAGTTATATCTTAAGCCCCCCACTTCCTTAGCTAAAATGTTTGGCTGAGGAAGTTTATACCTGGTGTCTTGAGACACGCGTCAAATTTGTAACTGATTCTCATCCACTTGTAGGGGTAACAATATTTCTCTCTTCCATGTGCTCTGACCTAAGCGGGAGCTTAAGCCTTAGAACTTTGCCCAAGTAGGGCGCTAGAACCCTAGCTCTCGAGAGCTAAGTCTTAGAATGTCGCCTGAGTAGGCTATTCAGAATCATCTTTAGAAAGACGAATCATGGGATCTCGAGATCTTTTAGCGGCTGTGCCCCATAGTAGCCTCTCTCTCGAGAGGACACAAAGCTATGCATGCAAGTTTTTGCATGTGCTAAGTGTTTGAATGTCCCCTCGAGGGGTCACCTCTCCTTTGGAGGGTGTTCATTTTGTGCAAATGTGTGTTCTTGAGCTCGAGCCGACCACATCATGCTTTCGTTTTACTTTGTCGCGAACTCTTATCATCAGCTAAAAGCTGGCAAAGAAGCCTCGCACTCACGCTTGGCTGGGTTTTGAATTGACAAAGAACGGTGGGGGGATGAAGTCCCATAGTCCTTTGTCGTTTCACGGGTTAGAACTGTAGCTAAACCGTTCGGATAGAACTCGAGCTCTATCCTGTCACCCTCGGGGGTGTTCGTCCCTCGAGGGATCACCCTAGAGGGCTAGTGGAACGTAGAGTTCCGGTAAGTGCCCTTGAGGGCTGACGGAGCGCGAAGCTCATACAAATACTCTCGGGGGCGGACGGAGCGCAGATCTCATGCAAATACCCTCGGGGGTTTGACGGAACTTAAGAGTTCTCGTCGTACGCGCCCTCGGGGGCAGACGGAGCGCGGAGCTCATGCAAATACCCTCGGGGGTTTGACGGAACTTAAGAGTTCTCGTCGTACGCGCCCTCGGGGGCTGACGGAGCGCGGAGCTCATGCAAATACCCTTGAGGGTTTGACGGAACTTAAGAGTTCTCGTTGTATGCGCCCTCGGGGGCTTCTCGTCCTTGTTGCCGCAGTGCTAAATAAAAAGCCGCGGGTCATGGAGCCCGTAATATGGTCGTTGTGGCGAACCTTTCTGTCTGATAAGACATAAGGCATTAAGCCTGTATAGGAATGATCTCATAAAATATAAATCCCCCCGGCCTTTGAGAAGGCGTGGATATATAAAGACGGCTTTTAAGCCCATATGTAAGGCCCGGTCGCAAGAAGACCTGTACGAGCAATATAAAAGACAGTAATCCGCCTGCTTGACTAGACGAGCATATAGAGCTAGAGGATGCGGAGTCCGTCTCAGTTTATCAATATGCTAAGAAGGAACTAGATTCAGTTTGCTGGTCGCATGAGCTTGCAGTTGTACTAGACATATTAGATGTTGTTAGCAGAGGCTGGCGATGAATTCTGATTTCACTAGATGTGGTGGCAGCATGTGTGCTTCCATCATTGTTGAACTAGCTTCTCAACGAGAAGAGATGTGAATACATCATAGATAGAGCCACTGTATGACCATGAAACGATATATAATTCTGTGACGGCAAGATACTGCAGCAGAAATCCTAGGCGTGACTTTTAAGTCGCCGGGTGCTGTGAATTTGTTCCTTGCTTAAGAAGTGGTTTATATGTCACTATTGATGCTTGCATGCATTGTTTAAACCCTTGCAAGAAATAAAAGTACTTGACTGAAAAAACATCCTCTGAAGCAATAAAGCATATAAAAATGCAACTATGTTTTTAACACAGAATTAATAACGGTGTTTTAGTCACCGCGGCCCCATTAGGGTTTTGTCGGTTAGCCGACAGGGGTGTGTTGCACTGCATGTCGCAGGTGAGCTTAAAACGTCATAGCAGTAGGAATCCCCGACTCGTGACGTGCTTGCGCCACGAACATAACTGCGTAATGCTAGACAAAAATTAACTAGGTCTAGGCATTGAAAGTGCACAAAATGCGGCCTTTGGAAGGCTTGCTAGCGCTTAGAATTGAAGTCATTAAAATTTTTTATTATTTTTTTTTTGCGACAAATATGCGATGAAGTATACGTCGTTTTTAAAGAGTGTGCGGCATATGTTGAATAATTGAGACCCTGTGGGTCTTGAATTTAAATACACATTTTGCTTAGGTTAAAAACTTAATGTTTTTAACAAATGTGACTTAAGCCCAACAAGTAAAACTATTTGGGTCTTAAACATAAATAAGCATACTTATGATGAGAAATACGGAATTCTCTAAAAAGGAGAGAATGCACCTTTATCCGGCCTCTTTTCTCGTAGAGCAGCCATTGGACTGGTGACGCGGCGACATACCATCGAGGTGGTGCAACGGAGGATCCGCAACCATCGGTCGCGACTTTGAGATGGCGTCGGCGCTACAAGTCTCGGTGGCATCAACTGGAAGGATTGGTGGTAGTCGCAATACTGGGCAAATCTGGCGGCGAGGCTCCTCGGCAAATTGCGACGGTGCGCATCTCGACGGGTCGGTGATGACGACGCTGCTAGCCGTGGTTTGTTGCGACCGAGGCGACGACGGTGACGCGATGGCAGAACGGTGAGGTAGATCTACTAGCTAGTATTGGCGAGGTGGCGAAGCGCTGACGATGATGGCGCCGATTAGAGCTTTCGCTCATCGCGATCATAACGGGGTCGATGGGCACTGCCACCCGTCGCGGTGGTGACATCTTCGACGGCGCTGGCTAACAGTGGCGTTGCCTTCCTGTTCCTTTTCTTTTTTGAGTTGTTGCGGTTGTATCTGCTCCGGCAACTTCACGCCGGTGGTCTGTGATGCCGGTGACTCCAGTAGTGTCATGGTTGCACGGGCGTGGGCCTGCCCACGTAGGTGATGTTGACATCTGCCGCTATTGCTTATGGTTTTACCCATGACGGCGGAGCAGCGTTGCGGTGCCTTCTTCCATGTTGATACTTTTTTTCAGAGGTGCCGTCGATGACTCGGAGGCATTTTGTTTGTTCTGAATTTTCTTCGAACAATGCATTGAATTTTTGTGACGATAATTCAATCTGGAAACTTGCGACAGCGGCGGTTCTGTCGGTAGTTCCGGCATGTTGTTGCCGGCAATTTGGGATACAACTATTGAATTTTCTTGAGGTCAAACGGCTAGGCTGGCGGGTCCCACGAATGGCGCCAATCTGTTGCTGCTAAAAATATGCTCCGTATACTTTACGGAACCCGAGCCTGGACCGATGACCTGCAAGACAGAAAACGAGTGACCGCCAGGTGGGGTTCCTGGCGGAGAACTCTCTGATGCTTAAGTCAGAGCGCAGCTACATGATAATAACTCTGAAAAAGCATGAAAGACACAATGTGTATCTGTGTGTGTAGTACTCCTATACCTGGAGGGGTAGACCCATTTATATAGCTGTAGGAGAAGACTCCTAGTAGGACTGGGCCGTGGGCCAGATGTGTTAGGATCGCGTTAGGATCCTCGAGGTTCACGTCACAATCCCTAATAAGATAATCATTGATCTCCCAGTTTGACTGAGATTGCCGGGTATTCCCCAATTATTGGGAGTTATATCAGTAGGAAATTTGTTTTAGGGTTGGAGTAGTAGTGGTGGGCTGGGGTAGCAGTATTGTGTATAGGTTTGTGAGTTTTGAATAGGCTATGTATGGCTATTTCCTCCCTTCTAGCTATGTGAATAGCTTTGGAAGAGGAATCCACTTCAAATTGCTCAACCCGACTCTTAATTTCAGGTTTAAGTCCCCTAATAAAACTAACACATAAATAACTCTCATCTAAGTAATCAAACTCCTGGACAACCTGAGCTCTAATACTTTCAAATTGATTAAAATAATCATCAATTGTTCCCACCTGCATTAATTTGTTGAATTCCCCCATCACATTGACTCCATTAGTCAAAGAGAATTTAGCGTACAGGTCCTTAACAAACCTGTCCCAACTCACTTTACCCAAGGGTTTAATGTATGCTGCATACCAGCATTCTGCCTGTGCATCAAAATGCACTGAAGCATAGGCTATTTTGTAGTCATCGTGGATAGGACAAAACTCATAGTACTGTTCACATTTACGAACCCAACCTCTGGGGTTTATGCCATCAAATCTGGGAAATGCTAGCTTAGGAAATTTAGGCAACTGATTACCTGTGTTAGGATGAGTGGTGTTTTGCTGGGAAATGAGCTCAATTCTTGGATTCTTCTGGCTAGTTTCCCCCCTCTCGAAGTGAGATCTGGAGTGATTATCACTTCTCGAGTTCATCTGTGTTATCAAATTGACCAATTCAAACTTGAGCTCTGCGATGCTTTGGCACATAACTGAGTTGCTCTTCTGCAGATCACTAATCGAGGCTTCAAAGGAGCTCATCCTTATGTCGTAAGCAGCCAGCTTACTGTCAACAGCATCCTGCACTTCTTGCAGATTGGCATCTGTAGCTTGGTTATTCTTGACTGATCTTGGCATTTGTTTACAGTAACTGAAGAGGATTTTTGAATCTGTTGGAAGGTAATGGAAATAGTAGACTAGCACATGCCTCAGTAATGAGGCTCTAATACCAGTTATAGCATATCAGAGGAGATGCTACGCCTTTGATCTTCCATTGTTAGCAATTACTCAAGAATTATATATGATAGAACAGAAATGAAGACAAATTTTGAGAAGAATCTGAGAAGATTTTTATTAAGGAACTTTGAGAAATGAGGAGAAGGAAAGAAAATGAGGGAGAGAGAGTTCGAATTTTCATTCACCGATTACATGCGACCTTTCCCCCTTTTTCAAGTGTTGTGAATCTACAACATGCGAAAATTCAAAAATGGGTTTTGGCATAGGCGCCAAAACCAACTGACAGTATTTGGTCACTAAAGAACTTAACTAATTATTAAAACCAACTAAAGAAAATGGCATCGTTCTAATCGGTGTCTTCTTTTCCTTTAACGGCACCGTATGACTTGGGCGCGTGAGTGTAGTCTTCTTTTCCTTTAACGGCACCGTATGACTTTGGCGCGTGAGTGTAGTCTTCTTCCCCCTGAGCAGCTGCAACAGCAATCTCCCCTTCCTTGTTAGTTGTCAAACCTGGAACTGGTCGTTGGATGCGAATTCTAATCCTCGTGGGTTGGGCTGCATTGTCCATGTCCTATTCCATAGCTCCCTCCACCACCTCTTCCTTGTTCTGCCTCGGAATTGCTTGTTCATGACCTGAGGTCATGACAGCATTCTCCTTGAAGAAAATCTTGACCAATGCGTTGTAGAAATCCTCACAGGATTTTGCATGAAATTTTGGATAAACAAGAAACCTAGAAAGAAGAATGAGCTTCTCTCTCTAGAAATCACCAGCCTACTATTATTCATAACTAAATTTATATTTTACCTAAGTTTTGAATAATTTAATTTAGATAAACTATAACTTAGATTATTAAAAATTTAAGTTATAGTTTATCTAAATTGCACGTAATCTTGTTACATTCAACATCTCTAAGTGTTTTTTTTTATGAAAGTCCTTTATTCCATAGATGCACAAACTTTACACTTTACATGTTTAGTATCATAGATCTATACAATGCCATATACATTTGTATTATCCTGGTTTTGTAGGCTACCATCTTTCTCTCAGCAATTGCATGTTAATTTCCCAGTCAAGGCACAACTGTCTGTTCTGTGGTTTATCAACTATGTGACCCCAGCTTTGATCCCCATACTGCAGCCATTTCTTCATTACATAGAAGCAGCTTTCTGGGGGTGCTTGTTTCCTCTTAAAAATTATGACATTCCTTTCCTTCCATATGCCATACACTGCAATAGTGAATGCCATCTTCCTGATTTTGGCCTTGAAACTTTTTGCCTTGCAAACTGTGGACACCAACTGTATCTACTGACTCCAGTTATGTTGAGGTTCAGGGATTCCTGTTCTTTCACATACCATCCTCCATATATGTTGAGAATATGGGCATTGTAGAAATAGATGGTCACTAGTTTCCTGGTGAGTATAGCATAGACTGCATATATCATTCTGCAACAGTTTCCATTGCTTCAGTCTATCCTTGGTTCTCAACCCCCTTTTGCACAACATCCAACAAATCATTGAGCATCTTGGGATATGTCCATTAAACCACAATATTTTTGCCCAAACTACATTATCTGATTTGGTTCTCATAGCATTCCATGCACTGTTAATTGTGAATTTGCCACTTGGATGGCAATCCCATAGCACCTGATCTTGTGAATGTGCTGAAGGCATTTCCATTGAGTTGATGGTACTATTCAATTCCATCAATGCTAGAGATCTGCTAGGCGAAAGTCTCCATCTATTATCTTCCATTTTATCAGCAACCTTTGCATCCAAGGGCATACCAGATTCATACACAACTCTTTGACTAAATTGAGATACAAAACTCTCACCTTTTGACCATCTATCCAGCCACAGCCATGTACTCAAACCACTACCTACTTTATATGTGCACATTTATTGCATCTGGTTCCTTAATTTCAAAATTTTGCACCAAGTCCAAGATAAGGTAGAAGGTGGTTTGAAAGACCACATGTGCCTATTTTTTATTATATACATATGACACCACTTGACCCATAGAGAGTCTTTTTTGTGTGCCAAGTCCCACAAATCATCTCTAAGTGTTAGTGTAAACATAAAATATAAGTATTATTCCAATTATGAATTACAATGAAAACTAAAAAATGCCTTTGTCATTGATGCACATGAAATAATGAGTGAATATACAATAGATATTGCTCAATAGACTTTTGTGTTAATAAGTACTCTCGTTATTTTATTATCATTTAACATTCAAAGTTTAATTTATTTGGCTTTACTTAATATCATGTATGTGGAAACGACTTTCACTGGAAATAAATTAATATATAATAGGTCGGTTTTCGGTTCATAATCGATTTTAAAAGATTGATCCGTGAACTGAACTGAGCTGAGATCTGTTCAAGAAATGTGAAACTGAACCATTAAGATTTTCGAACGATTTGTATTGGATCGGTTCAGTTAAATCGGTTTAAGCGGTTCGAATCAGTTTGAATGATTTGGTGCTCACCTCTAGTGCCACCACGAAGAAACACGCCTCCCATCGCAGCCACCATGGCCACAACCAAACACCTCAAATCTTATTTCCTCTAGCCGTATCATGACTAGATAGTCGCACCCACACAGCCACCACTTCACTATAAAATAACCATTGGTCTTCTCACCACCACCAAGCACAACCAACTACCGCCATTGTACCACTTCAACGCCACCTTCAACTACCAAACACTTCAGTTTTCATCTCCTTGGGTCGTATCTTGACCCACATAGTCGCACCTATACAGATGCCACTCCACCACAAAACCATCATAGGAAATCTCTCCACCACCATGCGCGACGTAGTACCGCCACCTTACCACTGCAACGCCACCCTTAACTACCAATACAGCCACACCCACCATCTTTTCTTTTTTCTCTCCACCGCCATTCATAACCCAGGACCACCGCCGAACCACTATAACATCGTCCTCCACCACCAGCAACACCATCATAGCCTTGACACCGGCACTCAATCACTGATTTCGCCTATTGATGATGGTGGTGGTGGATATTGTGTCTTTGAGTAGGGCGGTAGGTGGGAATGTCGTTGGTAAAGGGAAAAGGGTGGGGTTGCATTTGGCTAGGGTGGGACTCAGAGCAAACAATCAAAGGGATTTTAGCGGTATTATGGTACCTTCACACATAAATAGTTAAAGTAGCTACAAAATAGAAATAAAAAATGCAGAGGGATGAGAGTATGAAATAGTACAAATAGGCCTCTCACATGGGGTACGTCTCCTAAATCCGAAGTTTATGGATCGCTTGTCCAACCGTCATCCGCTCAGGTTGGTCATAGGCCCAAAAGTCCAAAACGCCCGAAAAAAAAACAAAAGTCCATTCACAAAGCCGAAACGGGCACAAAAATAATAAAATAATCAGCCATTGCAAAAAATGTGAAGACAATGTGTGCCTCAAACAACGTAGTCACACCACCTCCGTGCTTCACTGAAGAAGCAAAAACAGCTGGTAAGAAAACTTCGATTTCACTTTCCCAATTCCTTCAAACCCTTCCGTTCCTTCCTCTCTCCACCTTCTCCTGCAGTTTCTTCAAAATTTCCGTTTCTTTCTTCACCTTTTCAGCCGCTGTACTTTCAGCAACAGTAAGATAAAGAAAGCTGTTCGTTTTGTTCTTGCTAATCTCTCTTTCTTATCATTAACTACCGATTTTCTGCTAATTTTGACGTAAGTTTATGTCCTAAAATGAACTGATGATTTTTTGTGCTCTGTAGGTAAAAAAGCTCATTGTGCAGCTCTTGCTGGCTGACGTGGCTTCTTCCGGTGTAATCTCTCTCTCTCTCTCTTCCTTCCTGGCCTTCATTTTCGTCCGTGCGTCGCTGCGTATTTTTTGTCACATTAGCGTAAATAGCGACATCTCGTGCATGTATGTATGCTAGAGATTTCGTTGATGTACAAATGATATGAATATGTTGATATGTAATGTGCTGTCCTAACTTGTTAGTGTTACCTATTTTGCTTTTGTTAACCTTGGTTATGTCTTGTGTGAGGTTATTGAGATGAGTTAACTTGGGTATTGCATGTAGGCCACTTGTTAGCTTGTTATTAGTGCAAAAAGGAGGTTCTAGCATGTGTGTTGTGCTGAAATTAGTGTAAGAACTGAAGAATGACTTTGAGTAAAAAATCAGTCCATTTTCCCCTGCTTTCTGCTCTGTTTACTCAGCTGTGTTCTCCTCTTGTTAGCTGCTGAAATGCAGGCCTATTTAGCATCCTTAAAACTACTTCTTTGAGTGTTATCTAACCTGTTTCAGCTCTACAACCAGCCAACAGAATTTTCGTGTTTTTCTGCAGAAAGTTAGGCTTAGAGTTTCGCCTAATTTGGATTACAATTTAATTAGTGCGTGCGTGGTGTTGATCATGTGCCTGTACTTGTGGTGTTTGCATGCATACTTGAGTAAAATAGTATGCCTGCGCTTGTAATGAATTTCAGAATATCAATGCCATTTTCTCTGAGAAAAACGTGTTTATGCAAATGAAAGTCGTAGCCCGTACTTATCTCGTGTCGTGTCAAGACTAAAAGTTTTCCTTGATTCATGCTCAAGGCTCAAAGTTTTTCCCAGTTGTAAGGGGCACTTGTAGTTAGTGGGCCGGCATTAATATACAATAAGCTGTCCACAATCGACTGATTTGAAAGACACAAAAGTGATTGTCCAAAATTTTTGAAAGTTTTTTGTCCACTATAAATTTGATTTTGCATTGATTGGGCAAACTATTTGAAACCCACGTTACAGTGTTAATATCCACCCAATGGCATCTTCCGACGAGGAGGTTGAGGTTCTCCCAGATTGTGTGACAGATTACCATTTTGTTGACGAGAAGGGACAACCGGTCTCATTTTCTGTTTTGCCACTTCAATGGAGCAACGATGAGACTCCAGAAGGCTTGAGTACACAGGCTTTCTTACGTGGAACTGCAGATGATGGGCTTCAGCAAATATATAAGAAGGTTATAGCTTGGAAGTTAGAACTTTCTTATGTGCTGCCTGAAATTTATGTGCTTACGAAGGAAAATTGGTGGATAAAGCTCCAAAGGCCAAGGAAGAGCTTTCAAGACACTATCAAGACCATTTTGATCACAATTCACTGCCTCCATCATGTGAAAAAGAATCCAGAGGTATCTAGAGATGCCTTATGGAACCACATGCTGAAAGCTTTCAGGTATTGCAGGCCGGATATTTTGGTGCCTCGCCTTTTTTTTTCTCTCTTTTTTTTCTTTTCTGGTGCAAGTCTAGTGATTAACCAACTGTACAGCTCGCATGAAGCTTAACCTTCTGAGAATGATCTGTTGGACCACATGCTGTTAGTTAAACAAGCTGCGCTGAGGGACAAAGATTTGGCGAAGTCTCAGGTTTGTTCAACTTATATAAGTCCATGGAAACAGGCTGGGCCTTGATTCACCTTTGTCCTAGAAATGTAAGAACAATAGCTTGTGTAGTAGTCTTAGGGTCTTTTTAGTCGTATGGCTATATCCTTATTACTGATGATCGATATTATAAACCCTGTTATCATAGGCAAGTTAGGTTGTCACATATGCATATTACTCTAGTTTGATTATCTTGATGTCAGATGAAAAAGGTTGGGCCAGTTGTGCACGAAGCAAATCATGTATTCGAATTTTGTACTGCAAACAAGTTTGCTGTTATGTTTTCGGGATAAATGCATAAGCATTATAGAGTTCAGGCAAGTTTTAGACTAAAAAAAATGGATGTCATATTGTCAGCACTTAGCTGCATACATGCAAGAAAAGAAAGAAGAGAGAGAGAAAAGAGTTCTACATCATAAAGCGGCTTGTCTGATTCTACGATGTATATAAAACATCTCCTAATCGTTTCCTATTGTAGTTCAAAGGAGTTTTAGACTCCTAGGAATATACAATGGCCTTATGTTGCCAACACTTGTAAAAAAGCTACGCAGAAACACACAAAAGAAAGGTAATGAAAGTTGAAAGCTTCTCTTGAGGGATGCCATTGCACAATAGGATTAATCTGCTCTCTAAAATTGAAAATTAAACGGTCAAGGTATGTTAACATCTTTTATTAGCATATCTTTCTACTTTAACCCGTACATCTCGTGTACTTGGTAAGGATCTACATTTTATCAGGCTTGCTAGTCTATAGACTCTTAAAATGTTGTGCTCACGAAAGTAGTGCCTTCAACAGTATTTGACTACAATTCTCTTGGAGATGCCTGGGACAAAGGGAACTTTTAATGAGGTCAGTCCAATTGTTTAGATCTCGGTTACATGTTGGCACTATTTTGTTATCCATTTGATGTTCTATTAATTGTTTATTACTTAGAATCTGTGCTTTGCTTCGTGTTTCAGGAGAATCGGACAACCAAAGGATACGATTTTTTTGTTGATGTATATGATATCAATGATGGTGATGATGAATGTGATAACAGCCAGATGGGCTTTTTGACTATATTTGTGCACTTTGCGACAATAATGGTCAACTTCCCTGGTAAGCATGTAATTTCTATCGCTTCCTACCCGTGTCTGAATGGAAGTCTTTGTCTTAATTAAGTAGCTAGGATGTCCCTTCCATCTCCGCGCACACAGTGAAACCCCTCATAACAGCAAAGTTTTGCGACATTATTGTAACAGCATACCTCATGTAAGATAGCAGTAACAACCGAGGTGCATAACACAATAAATACGTTGCTTATTCTGCCTGTCCAAAACATATCATTAGCCAATTGTAAGCAGTAGTGACTGTGTTGCATTTATCTATGTGATCTCTTTGGCTGTACCTGGCGTCATTTCAAATGTATAGACTGAGGCACACCTTATTGGCTAGAGACTTCTTTCAAGTGTTAGTCGCGACTTTTGGTGTTGTGTCTTCATTGGTGCAATTCTTATTGTTTAGGTCTTCTAACTCAATTTTCGGTGATTTATTTATTGGTTTACCAAAATTATCTTTTGATAGTCCTTGTTGCAACAAAGCACGCATCTTGGCACAGCACAAACTAAAAGCAATTTTCCCAGCAAAATTTTCAATCTCTTTTGATGGTAACATCTTTTATAATCCTATTCAGAATAACAAAACAGCTATGTCCCCAATTGAGCCTGACTAGCAATACGACAAGGAACTAAACGATAATAGTAATCAAACAAAGCAACTACAATGAAGTCAGAAGGTCAGAAGTTAAGTGGTTCAGCTGTGCCTACACTCACGGACGAGGATAGGATCAAAATTCAACCATAAACAAATAAGTGAAGATTATGCTGGCGAGCATTAATCTCAGCTTCAGAACCCCAATATGCCCAACTTCTCGATGGACGATGTGTAAAGAGGGCCTCAAAGACTAAATATACTCAACAATGTAAGAGGGTGAAGGGTGCTAGAAAACCTAATATAGCATGTTAATGCATGATATATGTTGTTGGGCCTATTCTTTAATGGCTTAAGCTTTTAGGGCAGATGATAACTTAACACAGTCTCAGAGCTCTGGTTTGGCAGGGTCTTGGGTTCAAGCCGCTTGGCTTGCATTTGGTCCCCTATTTTGTTTATCTGTTTCTCCACATGTAATTGGGGGTAATTGGGGGAGGGGAATGCTAAAGCATGATATACGTTGTTGGGAGCTTAAGCTTTTAAAGCAGATGGTAACTTGACAGAGCCATACAACTATATGTTGCAAAAGCTAGCAATACAGTAGTCCTTCCTCATTATCTTGTTTTGGGGTCCTTACAAGGTTAATATTCAACACTCTTGTAGATCTGGAGATGTTTTTAGTAGATTCTTTACCTTTAAAATTTTTATCTTCTTGACACCCCGTATTATGCAGTTGTGAAGGGAGGTGCATAAGATCCTTCCATGCAACTGCAGATGCTGGAGCTGAATCTTTTTGCGAATCGCTTGGATTTACTGATGCTCAAGTTGAAGTACATACCTTCTTTCATCGTATTAATCTTCGAGCCGATTAGTACCTAAATTGAGCTTTTGCACGATTAACTTATGTTTGGTTGTATGCAGGCTATGCCAAGTTTCTTGTGCAAAAATTGTCAATATCAGCAACATCAGTGCTTCGCTTGTGGCATGTTGTTGGGCTCTTCTAGCGAGTCTTCTGGTGCAGAGGTTTTAATCCTTTTCGATTGTTCAGCAAATTTGGTGCATAGATTATGTTCTCAATCTGTAATTTACCATTATCAGTGGGTGTTTGATTCCTCTCGAAAATAGTCGAATGAGAACTTCAACACAAACATGATGAAACCATATTTGTAACTGATTGGTGTTGTTTTTACATATTAGTCAAACAATGCATGACATGAAGCACGAGACATTCTGTTACATTGTTCTCACGGAACTGACATTGTTTTACCCTAACAATTATGGATATCAAGAAGTGCATCACTATTACTGTAAGAATATATATGCATGCTTACTAAGGGACAATCAGATACGCATGCAATGATAATATTTTTCCTCAACAGTGAAGGGTGAACGTCTCGTAATATTGCAATGCAATCCCATTTTCCTAAACAACAATAAGTATAGTACTATTTATTTGTTGTTCCCGAAAGTCTGTTTCTTTCAATCTTGGTACGCCAATTCCATGTCAATGAAACCTTGACTACTGCTGCTAGGAAAGGGATCCTCTAGATTCAAGAGTGAACTGCACCGCTGGTGTCAGCCGCTAAAGGCGCCTTTTGTTGCTAAAACTTGTGTTTGGTCTCCTGATGTTTGTTTTCCTTGTATATTTTGGTCCGTGTTTTGGTGAAAAACATCTCGCAAGGTTCTCCTTGTGACTGTGAAGCAAATATGTATACATACACTTTTATGCACTTGATCAGGTACTGAGATCTCTACCATAAGATAAGGCTAAAGGCTCTCATCCATGTGCTTCGTTTCATCGGTTGACTATTAAAGTCATTGCCTAAAGAGAGTCCGGATTGAGGGTGAAAAGCCTAGCAAGAAAGAACCATATTGCTTGAATTGTCTAGGATCGCTCCCCTCATGCCTTGGCCAAGTGAAGTCTTGGCTATATATACTACTCTACCTCCTGAAGGACGGTGGGGATACATTCAATCATACGGTTTGCATCTACCCTCTAGAAATCTCTTTAGATATTTATATGTTTCTTTACCATTCTCTATTATTCTAAACTTCTCTATTAGTTTTAGAATATCCCTTCTATTTACAAGAAGAAAGTGTGTAGAGATATGCGGAAAATTTTTGGAGACCTCGCCCAATCATCGCCAAGTGAGCGTCCCATAAGTGCTCTGTAAGCGCCTTCATGGCATGACCTCAAAAATTGGTCTCTTTCTAAAACAGTACGCGACAATTGTCAGCCTCTATGAAGTCACATATATAAGTCACAATTTTGACGGTACTGTCAACTGTAATCTTTATTGGGGACACCTCAAGCCTTGTTGCCCAGGCCTCACACTTCTGGAGGCAACAAAAATTGCAATTGCGTTACATTGTCCCACCACTCTACGTCTTGGACCTGTCGGAATAGATTCTAATTTGAATGGGAATTAATTCAAGGATTTCGGTTTAAATGAAAGAAAGGGGAGAACCACATCACAACCAAACATGAAGGGGATATAGTACAATTTTCTTACGGTTCATATTAAATAGGCGCTTATGTTTGTTTGGTATGGAGCATTGGTTTTGAACAAGTTTGTATTATATTAAAATCTACTTTGTTAACGAAATTTTCAAAGTTTACAAAAAATATACGAATTTTTCAAAGTTTATCAAAAATATAAAATATTTTTCAACCGTGGAAACTTGCACATCAATCTCTTGATTAGTCGAGAGTACCTGAGTAGGTTAGGAAAATGGGATGGCTAGAAAGTAATTACGTTACTTTAATCTATATCTATACTACTTCTAAAAGTGTGGATTCCTAAAAATCATTTTTTTTTACTACAATATCCTTCTTATATGTAAAAATTACTTTCTTGCCATTCAAAATACAATTAATATGCTTAGAATCTAGATTTTTCTAACAAATCCATTTTTTCACTATTCATAAATGCTAAAATTAACACATGCATGGATGTCTCTTTTAGTTCTTATAAAATTTGTCATTAAGAAAAATGATCTATGTTCATTGAATCCACAACTTGATACTTTATATAGATTAGATTAGAACATGCATGACCTTGATGATGATAACTTCTTATCACATAAGTAGATCAACTTTTTTTTCAAATGACCATTAGATTATAAGTTTTCCCTCAAATTAGGTGAATTTTACTCTCATGTTGTTTTAATGGGTAATTGATTCAGCCTTTTGCATTGGCAATGGAAAGTTAGTAATATGGTTCAACGATTAACAAAAGACTAGAAAACTAGACATGCTAAAACTTTTCCTTCAGTTTTTTTATATTTGGCTTTAAAACCTGATATTAAATTTCTGTGTCTATATACATTTATGTATGCTGTATGTGATACATATATGTTTAATATGTATAGTAATAATTATTCTTTATACCACTTTTAATGTTGATGGAAAGAGAAAAGAACTAATTAAATTGATTTCAACAGTTGCGCTTTTATTGTTTAATATATATATGATAGATTGCGCTTTTAACAGTTGTATGCATGTTGAAATGCAACTTAGACTTCTTTACAGGTTTTCCCTTGTATCTCTGCAACTTGTGGGCATTCCTATCATCCAAAATGTGTTGCGGAACTTCTGCACCCGTGGGACAAAACTCTAGCAGGGATACTGCAGCAAAACATTTTTGCAGGAGAATCATTCACATGTCCGGCCCACAAATGTTTTCTTTGTAAGCGAGGGGAAGATAGAAAGGTTGATGACTTGCAATTTGCAGTGTGCAGACGCTGTCCGAAGTCATACCATCGTAAATGCTTACCCAGGTTATCTCTAACTGTGCTGATTTTATCATTCCAATCCAAACTATGCTTTAAGTACTTCGTTATAGTTTGATCATAAGAAAAGGTACAAATATTCACTTCTTTAATCTAATGCATATGTTACTTTTTTTTCAGGGAGTTTGCCTTGGAAAATAACTATGAGAAAAACATACAGCAAAGGGCTTGGGGTGGTCTTTTGCCTAATCGTATCTTGATATACTGCACGTAAGTATTTCACATCAGTGACCCTATTCTCCTACATAACTATTTGGTCAGCAGCAGTTGCCTTACCATTAATGATTCGAAAGGGAACACGACATCATTCCAGAAATTGGGACACCGGCAAGAGATCATATTCTATTTCCTGATGATGATGGAAAAAAGAAGCGAAAAATACCAGGGCTGCATTTAAGCAAAGAGAAGGTGATGACGGGAAAGAGAAGTAAGTTGTTAAGAAGTTTTGGAGAAAAAACTACAGTAAAGATGCAAAAAAATGTTGGGACGTGTGGTGATATCAGAAGTGGTCATTCTACCATTGAGAAAGGGAAATGTATTAAGGACAATAGTACATATGTTCCAGCAAAAGTTCACAACTCTTTCATCATGGATAAAGCTTAGTTCGCAAGAAACCAACCATCGGTCCCACTGTTGAGAAAGGAACCATATCTACTCAAGTCTAATTAGCAGCAACATGTTCCCATGGTCAAGACGAAAAACATGCTTGCAGCTCCGAATGTGATAAAGAAAGCAAGCAGTACACGGCCTTCAGTAGATGCCGAGATGGAAAATCGTTGATTTTCTTGCCTTTTTCCGTATCGTTCAGATTATAGCCTTGGTTTGTTTGGTCTTCTTCATATCAAGCTTGATGCGCGAATTTTTATACGCAGAATGTTGAGGTTGATAAAAGATTCTACATCTTCATTCAACATGGAAGACTTTGTGAAGAAGCAGAAGGCCGTATCTTCCCATTCGTACTCGCAGAAGTTTGTATTGGACAAGTCCATTGCCATGGAAAATGTGGAGCGCTCCGTAAATGTATAGTGTACCATCTTTACATGAGATACAGCTCGCAATGATGGTTATTTTTGTTTTCTAAGTATACTTATGTCCTCATTAGGTTTGTAGTTTTACTCTATTTCTGGGTTTCCTAAATTTTGTCTGCAGGCTATTCGAGCAGCCTTGAAGAAGATAGACGAAGGGGGTACAGTTGAGGATGCGCGGGCTATTTGTGAACCAGAAGTTCTGAATCAGATTATCATATGGAAGGTGCATGCCAGTTTAACTTATACTAAGTCTAACATTTATTCATACGTCGGGCTCTCAGTTTCCCCTCTTTATCTTGCGGTCTGTGCTGATGTTTTATAAGTTTCTTTATTTTTTGACCTTTTGTTTGCACTTAAGCTTGTGTTCTTGTCTGTCACTTCAACCCATGATCTTAACTGGTATGGGAGTCAGTCTTATCTTGATCGAACGACATCTTGCAGAGAGTGGTTCTAACTGGAGTGAATTGCTTAACGAGGACCGAACCTTATTATGTTAGTGTTCAACTTTACGATTCAGTTATTGTTAGTGTTCAACTTTAAGGTTCTCTCGACTAATCAGGTACTCTCGACTAATCAAGAGATTGATGTGCAAGTTTCCACGGTTGAAAAATATTTTATATTTTTGATAAACTTTGAAAAATTCGTATATTTTTTGTAAACTTTGAAAATTTCGTTAACAAAGTAGATTTTAATATAATACAAACTTGTTCAAAACCAATACTCCATACCAAACAAACATAAGCGCCTATTTAATATGAACCGTAAGAAAATTGTACTATATCCCCTTCATGTTTGGTTGTGATGTGGTTCTCCCCTTTCTTTCATTTAAACCGAAATCCTTGAATTAATTCCCATTCAAATTAGAATCTATTCCAACAGGTCCAAGACGTAGAGTGGTGGGACAATGTAACGCAATTGCAATTTTTGTTGCCTCCAGAAGTGTGAGGCCTGGGCAACAAGGCTTGAGGTGTCCCCAATAAAGATTACAGTTGACAGTACCGTCAAAATTGTGACTTATATATGTGACTTCATAGAGGCTGACAATTGTCGCGTACTGTTTTAGAAAGAGACCAATTTTTGAGGTCATGCCATGAAGGCGCTTACAGAGCGCTTATGGGACGCTCACTTGGCGATGATTGGGCGAGGTCTCCAAAAATTTTCCGCATATCTCTACACACTTTCTTCTTGTAAATAGAAGGGATATTCTAAAACTAATAGAGAAGTTTAGAATAATAGAGAATGGTAAAGAAACATATAAATATCTAAAGAGATTTCTAGAGGGTAGATGCAAACCGTATGATTGAATGTATCCCCACCGTCCCTTCAGGAGGTGGAGTAGTATATATAGCCAAGGCTTCACTTGGCCAAGGCATGAGGGGAGAGATCCTAGACAATTCAAGCAATATGGTTCTTTCTTGCTAGGCTTTTCACCCTCAATCCGGACTCTCTTTAGGCAATGACTTTAATAGTCAACCGATGAAACGAAGCACATGGATGAGAGCCTTTAGCCTTATCTTATGGTAGAGATCTCAGTACCTGATCAAGTGCATAAAAGTGTATGTATACATATTTGCTTCACAGTCACAAGGAGAACCTTGCGAGATGTTTTTTCCTTTTTCTTGTGTTGATGTTTAGTGCCCTTTCTGCAATTGAAATTCGGAAATTTGCAGGCATGCCGACATGTTCCTCAAGTGGTTCTCCAGGAGATCACAAAACTCAACAGTCTAGACGTGGAGCTCTATAAGCCTGCTCAAGACATTTTTGCAAGGCAACAGAGTCGTATGGTGCAGAAGTTGGTTGGGCCTGTGAGTGCTCATCTTTTGCTGGGACTTGACATTTATGTTACCTCTCTATAACCGTGTTAGACGTTGGTTGGCTTCTTATTTACTTTGTCACGGCACACGCAATGTGCAAAAGTAAAGGTAAAACAAGTTTAAACGAAAAGTAGAAGACATAGTTTTAAGAGAAACCAAACATGGCCTATAAGGTAGCTATCTAGACATTTTCTCCGTACCAGGTAGTTTTTAAATGTATTGACATCTCTGATGTGATAAATTGCAGGGAAGGCAGGAGAGTGTCTTTGAACATTCAACACGGTGCCCCTTTGGAAGTCCTTTCTTTGGCCATATTGGCTCCCTTACTCCTTGTGTCCATTTTTCCCTTTTATATTTGAGAAGAACATCGAAATTGAAAATATGAGTCTTGTCAAAATCGCACATATTGGCATCCAGAAAAGTAGATTTAGCAAGTCGATATTTGAGAAGAACATCGAAATTGAAAATATGAGTCTTGTCAAAATCGCACATATTGGCATCCAGAAAAGTAGATTTAGCAAGTCGACAGGAAGTGAGGATCACTTATGCTTCTGCTTATCTTCAGAGACTCGTGCCTCCGTACAAGAGAAGCAAACAGCGGCAAAATTTTGTAGAGCTAGAATCATATCCAGGCGTAACTTAAATTATGGCCTTGGGGCTTACTTAAACCACCTCGCAGCGTAGCATTACGGCTAATTTAGCGAGGCTCATGCTATGAGGTCTAGAGCAATTCTGAGCTGGATGCCTTTAGCTAGGATTGTTGCTTATGTTTAATGATTCGATCATATACCTTGATGCTGCCTGACTTATATCGCAGAAAAATGAATAAAGTGAGCAAGAAGCGGTCAGTGAAGAAAGGGACGACGAGGAGCACGGCCCGTTTAATGAATTTTTGTTATTTATTTTTGCCCCCTTAGTCGGGAAAAATGTTGATGTAACTCAGTTTTAAACTTTTATTCTATTATTTAGGAGTTCTGTGGCATTTTTATGTATTATATAGGGTGGTTCGGGTCAATTGTTAAATGTGGATCGATTGAATTGAGATACATGAAACTTCTTTTCTTTTCTCTGTTTTTTTTTTTTGTTTTTGGCTGAATAAAAATTGCAATTAGGGAATTGGTTTGCAATTGATTTTTATTGAAGCAATTTTGGAGGTAAAAATATAGTCAAATTTTTTTTTTTTGTTTTTGTTTATGGACCAATTTTTAGTGATGGAATTTTATCGCTAATTAGGGGTGCGGGCTGGACGGGCCCAAGGGTTAGAGTATGACCAGCCCACTCTTCAAATGCCATGCTCATGTCTAGCTCAACCCATATGCGTGCCAAATAATATGTGTCAACGCTAAGCCAATCAAAATTTTTAGTGGACATGGGCTGGACGCTGGACTATCCACGGGTTGTCCATGATTATGATATATATATATATATATATATATATATATATATATATATATAATGATTTTAAAACATATCATTGACCATCTAATTCTATAATTTATTCATGATAATTAAAAATAGTACATTAAAGTATAAAAATGAACTTAAATATAAGCATGAAAATAAATATTTGGAAGAAAAAGATAAGATATCTAATTCTGTAATAAGAAATAAAGTAGAAAAAATAAAGTCTTCAAAAATCTCTAAACATGATCGAAAAAGTGAGAACCGTCGCTCAACCTGGTTTAGAAAAATAAGATAAGAATATGCGTATACATTTGACTTTAAGGCTTTGATATTGTCGAAGTTGGGGCTGAGAGTTCAGAAAGTATAAAAAAGAAATTATATTCTATTAGGTTAAGAATTTGCCAATGGACAAAAAATTATTTTACCGGCAGAAAATCTATCGAAGCTTAAGGACATACACAAATTTTTAATGACCGGATACGAATCGTTTTTATTCGCAAGAAAAAACCTAGTTGTTTATTGCCAGCTTTTCCAGATTTGGGCGAGAAGTCAGGACGCCATCCATGTGGGCGCCCGCTGCTTTCTGCCGAATTGAAGAAGAGAGAAACACGTTCAGGCCCACGGCTTCTTTTTTCTCCTGCCTCATTTCCTCTACAAAGACACCTGTCTCATTTCTTCCCTACAAAGCCAATCGACGGTTTGCATCTTATCCAAAGGTTTGCTCCTTTACATTACTCAAAGTTTTAACGGTTCTGTAAACTTAATTTTTTTGCTTCTGTACGTTTTGACTAATTCTAGACATTTGACTAATTCCACCAAAAGCCACCACGACATTGACTAATTCCAGAAATAAAAAAGGTGATTTGCACAATATGCATCCTTACCAACTACTGAAGCCTTGCTTCCCCTTTGTGTCACTCCCAATTTTCATATTTTTCCAGGTAATTTTAAAGATTTAGCTCTTTTGCTTGGCGTAACATTGAATTGTGCATTGCACTGTTCTCTACGTTTGGTTGTCGAGAAGAATGCAAGGTTTTTTTTAGTATTTAGGTTTTTTGAGTACAGATATATTGTACTCCATCCGTCCCATTTTATTTGATCAACTTGCCCTAACTTTAAGGAAAAAAAATCCAATCTAGGATATATATATATATGGGTTGTGATCCATTGATAGCGCTAGCAAGTTGCTAGCGCTGTTTGGTCGTCCGCTACATTATGTAGCGGACGATAATTTACTGTCCGCTACATTATGTAGCGGACGGTGAAAAAATTCACTGTTGTGGCGCGCGATTTGACCGTCCATTCTCGCCCGTGGACGGCCAGATCGCGCTAGCAACTTGGGTTAAGTTGCTAGCGCTATCATTTTATATATATATATATATATATATATATATATATATATATATATAGAGAGAGAGAGAGAGAGAGAGAGAGAGAGAGAGAGAGAGGATTGGTGGATTATTAAATGCCGAGGGAGAAATAGAATAAAAATAGTGTTAGAAGGGTAAATGTGGAAAATAATATATAGAATATTTCTTAATCTGGAGAGTGAGCAATTTTTCTGAGATAACCCAAAAAGAAAAACTGATCAATTAAAATGGGACAAAGGGAGTATGAACCTATAATCCAAATAACAATGACGGGGTAACTCTCATCGTAGGTAGCACAGACACGGACACTGCGTCCGACACCGACCAGGACACCGGACACTGTAATTTCCAAAAAACTAGATGTCGAACACCACTGGACACCGCTGAATCTTTAATATATATTTTATTTTGTTTACACACACACACACACACATTTATACACATTTACGTATATGTATTAAATATATTCATAATAAGAATAAACATCAATTGGAGTAGCTGAATTTTGTCAAAACGAAAAGACAGTAACATGAAATAGGTTTAAAATATTCTATCTTGGCCTAATACGAGTGGACACTTCTTCGAGAGGTGTCCGACAGGGTGTCGGTAATTAAAAAATAAATCATTAAATTTGAACACCGCTGAGAGCTGTCAGACACGTATCCAGATGTGTCTGTGAGGTGTCAAGGAGTCGGTAGGTATAGGACACCATACCTCGACCTATATGAGGTGTTGGTGCTTCCTAGCTCTCATCCTTAATCCTCTTCTACCTTGTCCTTACATTTTCTCATCTAACACTTATTTTCGTAGTGTGTTTCTTAGGGCATTTTACTTGAAACTTTATGCTTAGTGACCGACTCCAGGAATAAGAAAACGTGCTTTAAGCTAAACCATCGTGGATTGGGCATTTACATGAGGATTTTCTGCTATGTCAAACCAAATGTTCTGCTCTATTCACCATTACATAAATTGATTACGTTGAAGTATATTCCTGGAAAATATGGGTACCCTTCGCTTTGATTTCCAAGCGGAGTCGAGTTAGAATTATATAAGAGGAAACATCACCAAAGGTCCTTGCACTATTGGCTGTCCGGGGGTTTAGACCCTGCATTATCAAATTCGTACGTATAGTCCCTAGACTATTAAACTTTGGCCGGTTTAGTCCCTTTTCCCTCGTCCGTCTATTTTTAACCGTTACTGTGGGCATAGCCAGGCCGTTTTTGTCCTTTTTTCTCCAGACTTCAGCTTTCTAATTCAAACATTCCACCACCACTTGCCCCGCACCATCCTTATACCACTGCTAACCCCTCGTTACCGCCACCACAATATCGTTTGCCATCGCTACTGGATCGATCACCGCCACCCAGTGTTATAAAAGGCGCGCCTAGGCGCAGCTAGGCGCACATAGCGCGCCTCGCCTAGGCCTAGGCGCAGGTGCGCCCAGGCGCTCAAGCGCTAGGCGCATAGCGGGGCGGGAGGCGCACGATGCGTAACCGTTCGATTTGGCTTCGTGTCTTCACGTGGACCATTGATTTCTCTTTTAGTATTTTTACCCTTTTTGTCTTTACCAAGTCAAAACACTTTTTTTAAGACTAAAATATAAAACCTAACTGATTTGTTAGCGATAAAACACTTTTTATCGCTAATTGCTCACCAACTACATTAACCTTTATGTGAAAGCTGTTGAAGACAGAGCACACATGGTTAAATTAGGAGACCTAACTGATTTGTTAGCTTCACTTTATATTGTTCATAAGGCCAAAGCTCAGTCTTGAGAAAAGATTTGAATTTTTAGTCCCTATATTATGCCCATTCCCATTAAGATCGATCTTATTTTTAAAAGCAGAATTTATTTTTATTGTTGGAAGCTTGTTAAATTAGAATATTGGTATTTGAAACTTTCTCTAATGTTTAGAAGTTTGTTAATTGTCATGTTCTAAATTTTTTTTACTTAATTTTTTTTATTTAATGCACTTTTATTTATTTATTTTTATATATTTTAATATTGCGCCTTGCTTTGAAAAGGCGTGCGCCTGCGCCTTGCGCCTAGGCTCCAGGGAGCTTTCGCGCCTTAGGTGCACTTGTGCCTTTAATAACACTGCCGCCAACACTACATCCTTACTATCCAAGCCACAAGCAAAGGTTGGGATGATCAGTATAAACCAAAGAGATTGATCCGGGGCAGATCTAGAGAAATCAAAGGTGGAAGGTCTTGATCGGTGGCGAAATTGGGTGCTGGTGGCTTGTCGCAACAACGACAACATTGGTGGTCTTGAGGCAGTTGGTGTCCTTAAGGGGTTGTAACTGGTGGTTGCCGATCTCACAGAAACGATGGACTCGGACAGGGTAAGTGTTTTTTGGTGGTAGTGGTGGTCATAAGGGTGGTGGAAGCGGTGGACGTAGACGGTGCATAGTTGTTCTAATTGGTATGTTGGTCCCGGTGGGATTCAAGGACATTAGGGCTGGGGGTCGGGGGAATACTGTGTATCCAATCGGCGTCTGGCATCCATAAATCTTACCCGGGCCACGGCTGGGAGATTTATAATAGATGCGGGATGGCTAAAGAGCAGCGTCGGTGGCAATGGTGGAAGGGCAGCGACGGCTGTGATGAGAAAGAAAATAGAATGAAATTAGGGTTTATGTCATAATGTCAAATGACGAGGCTAGCCTCAATTAACAAGCAATTTAAAGTTTGTAAAGGAGGTAATTTTTGTCCAAAAAAGTGAGGAAAAGCTATTTATCTTATCAAAAAATAAGAGAAGACTGAAAAGCGTGGATGAAAGACTTAAATGCCCTAGTCTTTAGGCACATTAACGGCTAAAAGCGGAGACGGACGTGGGAATAAGGGCTGATGATACGAAAGTCCAATAAATCTGGGAACTATTCCTACGAATTTGGTTATATAGAAACTAAACCCCGAAACCGCTAATATTGCAGGGACCACTTGTGCCGTTTCCTCATAAAATGATTTCAAATTGTATAGTAGTTATTTTTATGGTTCAAGTCGTAATTAGATTATTACGTATGAGGTCCCTGTTGGAAACCTAACAATCCACTTTACTCATTTCAGTTTATACTCCTACCTATTATCTGGATATACCAAAAAAGTTGTACAGTCTAATGAGGCTACTATGAAATATTTACTCATGGGTAGGGATAAGATAAGAGGTGGGTTATAAATTTTAACCGAACGTGAAACTTTGGTTTCATTCGGCTAAACCAGTTTTTCGAAAATTCTGTTTCTGATAATTGAACATAAATCCAGTAGCCCAAACAAGATGTCCAAGTAAGAACATCCACGCCCAGACCGATAAACTATTCATCCCAAAAGGGTTATATCCATTGATAAGTTGTGAAGAGTTTAACCATAAATAATCTCTTAACCAGCCCATCAAATAAGTGGAAGATTCATTAAACTGCGAAACGTTACCCTGCCATAATGTAATGTGCTTCCAATGCCAATAAAAAGTAACCCGTTTTTTTGGTGATTCTACATTATAACTTGTTTTGCTAGCACTACTATTTATTTCTGGAGTTACTTTGTTTTTCTCATTTTGAATTCTTTCTATTTTATTTTTGATTGTGTTTGTTCTATCAGTCAGATTTTTCATTTTTTTTTCTATCAGTGAATCGTTTGCCCAATTTGTAGATCGAGGTTGATTAAATGATTCATGAATTACCTGATTGCTTATTGGATCACAATCCAATTATGATAAAGTGGTATTAGTTAGTAGAAATCTGCAAAATTTGCTCCGTTGAGATTATTTGATGAATGGATCAAGTTCAATTTAGCTCTTCCACTCACATTTTGTTATGTCGGCAGTGATGGCTCACAATGTGGATTTAGTCTGGTTGAGTCAACCCGAGAACTACAAAGTTCTTCTTACTAATCTGCGAGAAAATTTGAAGAAGACTGACATTACAATTGATGGGAGAACGATACCCTTTACGTGTTTGGATACGGAGGACCTCAATCAACGACTTAATATCACATTTACAGTCCAAACTTCCCAGATCTCCTTCTGACAGCCATCTTCAAAATGTCTGACATATACTATGTGGCATACAAGGTGCGTGATATAACTTATGAACTAAGGTTGCAGAATGATGAAGCTTGCATTGACGGGTCTACTCCTTTGGGGTTCAAGGGTGACTATACGGTGCTGGAGCGTTAAGCGACAGATGATCGTAATAGGTTGAGATGGATATTTGGTTATCACCAACTTGTTAAGGCAATCGAAGCCTTAATAAAGTCGGGGGATGAAGAAGCAGGATCTCAAATGCGTGAAAGGGCAAAAGCCTCTCTAGTCATCATTGTCATGATTCCGGAAGCTCTAAGGTTCACTACTATTGAGCAAGTTATTACAGAAAACTTCAAAGTGGGGATACCGGTGAGTGACTACATGAAAGAGACATTTCGAACTTGGACCCACAGCTCCAAGGCACTGCAAGACCCAAACTATGCAAATATGTTCCCCCAATCACTAGAAGAGGGGATAGAAAAAATTGCCCTTGGAAAAGGTTATAAAGCACAGAAGACAAAGAAAAGAGATTCTAGGGCTAATGTTGGTGACTTAGAGGTCAAGCTCATCAGAGGCAGGCCTTCACGTGCGAGTAGTAACAAGCCGGCATTAAGAAGTGAAAAGGCTTCTCAAACCAACGCAGCCGTCTCCGGCTCAAGTTACTCCGGCCCAAGCAAGAGAAACATAGTTCATGTATCACTCAAGAGCTCGTATGCTGAAAGTGTTGCCAAAGAATTGACATACTCCCATACCACATGTTTCATACCAGATCTTGTGCCTATTATTGCACTTGATGATATCATTATACGTGTTGATGATGGTGTCAGCGAATGCGTTGAAATCTAGAATGCTTGTGAAAAGGACCAATGCTATAACAAGGTTCAGTGCATAAAGTTTGTTACCTCAACATTTGAGGCAAATTTGAAGTTTGTTGTGTATGATGATGCCGTTGTAGCAAGAATCGAGGTTCTTCTTCCAGAAAACAAAGAGGAATCCAATGCTTTGATTGAAGGTTCTATCCGTGTTTGGAATAAGGTTACCGACTATCAGAATGGTCTTACAATATTCTCGACTGGCGATGAAAAAAGGACGTTCTTACTTGGGAGACCTCTTTTACTGTCCAAATCCACTGTCGCAGTGCCTTGCAATTGCTACCTTAGCATGCATGTTCATCTCTCATGCTGTGAAAGGTCTTACCGATACAGGTTTTCTTCTAAAGGCAACAGTGTACGAACTTTGATGAGCATGTATGGAGAATTGGAAGTGAAAGTGGACTGGCTTACTTCTTGACCGAGCCGAACTGAAACTTTATACATAATTTTGGCGGTGCTGATCTCAAACTTTAAGCGCGTGGGGGAAGCAAAGTACAAAGAATTAGCACGGTCCACATGCTAATGGTTTGAGGTACTTTACTTTTATTTTTTTTACTTGTTGAGATTATATGGGATGATCGTGAGGCATGCAAGGATTTCACACACCTTTTGTGAGGCTTGTGCCTCTGGCAAGGAGTCCATTGTCCTTTTAGGTTTCTAATTTTTCTGTTTAATCTCAGAGACCCTACTAAAAGACATTCCACCAGGTTACTCTGTCCTGTCAGAATATACATAAAATTGGATGGAGTTCATATATGAACTTGTTTGATCTCTTGTATAACTGAGCAAACATTAACTCCTGTGTGAATTTTTTGAATCATTTCTTGTTTGATCAAGTTGGGCAGGTTACCTCTGCTGGCGTGTGGTGAATTTGTTAGGATACTGCCATTGTCACCCATTATAGCACTGCCTTACAAGGTCGATGTGTACAGCCCTATTCGAGCCTTCTGATGAGGCTAATTTTTTATTTTAAGAAGTGTGAGCTTCGGGCCAAGATTAAAGTTTCTTTAACGGGTAAAGGGTAGTAGTATTATTAGAATTTCAAGAGCAAAAGCTCAATCTACAGGTATACACATGTTCCCCGTCTTAACACATAGCAACCTAATATACACGAGGGATCGTGTCCTTCCATATGAGTTTAACCCATGAAATTGAGGGTTTATGCTGTCTAAGAGCCTCACATAAAGAACGAATAATAAAGTCACGAGAGGGAGTTAAGGTCCACACTGTATCATCCTGATGCTCAGTAGGCTGCAGTAGAGCAGAAATCGCCTTAATAGCAGCTTGCAAGGCTAAGGATTAGGCTCTAGGCCAATGCCACTTGTTATGAGCTATGACAGTATCTAATCTAGATTGGACGGTGCTAGCAGCATCATAAACGACTGTAGCACCATACTTATTTAACAGGGGACCAAAATGGTGCCAATTATCACTGCGCAGAATTATTTTGTGGTCACTACCAACTTGTTGTTTGATAAGGTTGAGCAAGATGCCTTAGCTTAATAATCTTTCTACAACTCCAGCTGCAGTTGTTGGGGGTAGGGTAATTCCATCACCATTTACCTTTAAGCATATATGTGTGAATCCATTTGAGCCAATGAGATTTATTTTAATTTACAAGAGCCCATAGGTACTTGACAATAGCAGCTTGATCCAGATTTTAAGATTTTTATCCCCAGACCACCTTCCGTCATAGGATTGCACATGTCTTCACAAGCAATCTTAGCTTCTTTAAGCTTTGCATCAGACCACACATAAGCTCTGTGGATGGGCTCAATATCACTCAGAACCTATTTAGGCAAAATGAAGGTGCTGCTCCAATAGATATGGATGCTGAAAAAGAGAGAGAGAGAGAGAGAGAGAGAGAGAACAAGTTGCAGCTTACCCGCATAATTGAGTTGTTTTGCAGTCCAACTTTGCGCCCTTTGTAATCATGTTGGTCAAAGCAGTTCAATCTTCCCTCTTTAGTCTAGTATTAATCGAGGGTACAGTTGAATACCTGTCAGGTAGAGAACCAAGACGGATACCAATATTTTGAGCAAGGCTTTGCTTAACATCATCTAGGAAAATAGTGGTCCTTTGTAGATTCACCTTAAGACCAGAGAGAGCAGAGAACTCATCCAGGGCTTGCTCAACAATATCTAGAGATTGAGAATCAGCTCCAGCCAAGATGAAAAGATAGTCAGCAAACATTAGGTGATTAATAGCTAGCTCAGCACATTTGGGATGAAATGTGAAACCGGGTAGAGCTGTATATTTGTCCATAATCCTGGAAATTGCTCCCATGACTAGAATGAACAAATAAGGGGAGAGTGTGTCACCTTGTCTCAATCCTCTCTTGCTAGGAAAACAACCTTTGCATTTGACCATCAATGATTGAAGAGAACATCATGGAAATGCATTCTCTGATCCGATGTACCATTTGTTCAGGGAAGTCCATATGTTCGAGGACAACAATTAGAAATTACCAGTTAATGGTGTCGTAAGCCTCCACGACAAGAATTGGAAATGCATTCTCTGGACCATGATCTTAGAAAGGATCTTGTAAGTTATATTGCAACAGGCTATAGGCCTAAAATCCCTCGTAGTGTTAGAAGATCGAACTCTAGCGATAAAGCTTACGACAGTAGAGCTCCATTCCTTTAAGATTCTCCTATCAACTTTCATGGAAAAAACCAGCAGAGTAGCTATCAGGTCCAGGAGCTTTGTTTTTGCTAATGGAAAAAACAGCTTGATAAATTTCCATGCCAATGACAGGTCGCTGCAGGCTCCTCATTCGGCCCGTCTTGAAACACGGACCAAGGAGTCTGACATGTGAGCGAGTCGACGGGTTATCAAACCCACAAGGCAAAAGGAAGCTGATTGGCGGAACCCCCCTCGCGGGGTGCACCGCCGACCGACCTTGATCTTCTGAGAAGGGTTCGAGTGCGAACTTGCCTTTCAGGACCTGAAAGATGGCGAACCGAACAAGATCGCTTGCCTCAGCTGTTGTTAATTTCCTTATGATAGTGGACAGAATGTTACTAGTGGACTGATGCTCAGTTCCCAGGAACTTAGAGAAAGATCTCACAGCTTCCTGTTGCACCAGCCCCTAACCCACCAAATTTTCACCACTTTCATTGTGGACGAATAGAACTTTGGCTCTAGCGTGATGAGCATTCATCTTTTTGTGAAAATATCTGGTATTCATATCGGAAAGAAGCTTTCCTCAGGTAAGGCGTGGGGCCAACTCCAACTAGTCTTGAGAGCATTCCTCATTTGACTCCTGAGCTGTGAGTTCTTCGTTTCCTTAGCTAATTTAGCTTTGCATTCCAATAGTAAATTCTTAGCTTGATGAGCCCTTCGAGAAATGCTGCTATACAATTTACTGTTTAGCTTTTTGAGGCAAGGTTTCAACCTTCTGAGTTTGAGAGCAAGTCTAAGCATAAGACTATGGTTGTTGCCAGGATCCTTTAGAGTGGGCTTAGATTGGCTATGCTTCATCAAGTAGTTCAAAATTTTGAAAGGAAGCTTCCTTTGATAAACACATGGCTCAATGCTGGTAATAATAGGACTATAGTCAGATATATCAGGGTATACAGCCTCAGCAGCAGTTCCATGACACAATTGCAGCGAAGGATCGTTAAGGAAAAGCCTATCCAATTTGCTCAGGATATTTGGACCTTCATCTGATTGGTTGTCCGAAGTGAAATAGAAACCAGCAGTGTTAGCTTCCGCCATCTAGAGAAGATTCAGGCAATTAGCAAAATCCATCATAGCCGTACCATTAACAGGTTCTCCCCTTGCCTCTCACTAGCTTCCCTTACAATATTAGAGTCTCCCATTATCAGCCGGGCTTGGTTTCGGATGAGAGAGTAAAGATAGTTGAGGTCGTGCCACAACTCAGTTCTTTCATCATAATTGTACCCATAAACTCCAGTCATATAGAAAGACTTGCCAGTAGCGAAGTGAGTGAAAGAGCTAGTCATCACTGGATTAAAAGACCAAAACAGGGTACCTGTAAGTACTAATGGATTCCAACTAAGCCCTGCTCTCCCTACACCGTCGCCACGCTAATTATGAAGCAGCTCCCACTAAGGTAAACAAAATTCAGCCACCTTTTTTTTTTTTATCTGATTCTGTCTAACTCTGTTCTCCTCTAGGCAAAGCTAAGATAGTTTTTACCGTCTAACTAGGTTTTTAACGGCCTTTTGCTTAAGAATGAAATCTGAACTTCTAATATTACGTACTCCAAAGTACAGCATTGATCATTTTATGGAATGAGTACCTCTAGTAGAGGTAGTTGATTTGGTCCCTTGAATAGTAGGAGTTTTCTTATCCCTTGCTTTTCTACCGGCCACCATCTTAAAATCATGAGCTTGTTCAGCTATAGCTAGATTAGATTTCAGGAGTCCTTCAAGCTGCTGAGGGAGTTCAAAAGCATTGGGAGATTGTACAATAGGCTCAATGATACCACTAAAAGCCCCTTCCCATTCCAGCACCCTTCCAGGACTGTGATCCAATTCATTAATAAGTGGCACCAGTACGTAACTGGGGCTCTGTTTGTCCACCTGAAGCTGTTTTGCTATCTCTGTCTATGTTGTGAGCTGATTCTAGTAGCTGCAATGGCATAGATTCTCTATTGGCTTCAACGTTTTGTTTAAATGCTTTGGAATCCATTCCTGACGTGCCTGCTTTCTTTGGCGTTTAGAGATAGCATCATTGTGACCAAAGACTTCGCAGTGTCTACAGCGATAAGGCAACCATTCATACTCCGCTTGCTGCATATAAGTTGACTCGTGAGGACCAGTGATAGGAATTTCTTTAGGCAATGAAGCTCTAGCCTTAATTTCAACAAAGACTCTAGCATAAGTCATGCGTTCTTTGGTTGCAGTCATTCAAAGTGGCTTCCCAATGGCACTAGCGATTTTACTCAGTAAGTGTGTGGACCATAAATGTAGCTGGAGACTAGAAAGCCTCACCCACACGAGAACAGTTGTCACTCCTCTTTCAGAACGAGGGGTTTATTGTCAAGAGACCAAGGACCTTGCTCTCCAAAGCTTGGGCTCTCGATCAAATCAGAATTTTCTAACATAAAGATGAAAACCCCAGTTTCAAGCAAACTAAGCTTAACAGTTCCAAATGATTTCCGTTTTCGTTCTATGAAACGCTGCATGATCTGAAAAGAGGGCCTAAATCCCAGGACATAACCAACTGCTGCATATTCCCATTGCTTAAGTTCTTCTACGGCTTCCTCCTCTGTGCATGAGACTGTTTATTCCTTGCTCACTTACAGGTTCTACGTAGTAGAGTTGAGCCCGAGGTTTTATCTCGGTTGGGAGCTTACAACTTTTGCCCGAGTACGGGCAGAAGGGCTTGATTTTTTTGCGTGTTTTGACTGTAGAGGGGGAAAGTCGCTCTCTTCATATGAATCAGAGCGCTGACCATTTTGCTGATGTGGCAACTCATGCTGATATGGATCATCTTGCTTAGTACTTTGCTGACGTGTATGAGTTTGACGTGTCATCAAAGATAGGGCACCACCCCCTAGCTGAAGGGTGCTTCCAAGAACGATAGAGTCTGGTTCATCTTTCTCGAAACAGACATCCTTTTCTCGCGCTGCACCTAGCATAGCGAGTTCACGCGCCCCCAAATCTCCATGTTCTTCAAGCCTCTGAGCTGGTTGTTAGGTTTTAGATTTGGCCTGTTTAAAATAATGTAAGTTAATGCTCAGATAATTAATGATTTGAAAGGATTGGCGCATTATAGGCTATAGTACCAGGGCAGACGGGGGCTGAAGCACCCCCGGACTTCTGGGGAAAAAAAATATATATTTTTGGGAATCGCGTTGACCCCGTTCCCGAGATCCCGTTCCCCGAGGCCGAGACCCGTTCCCCAATCCCCGATACCCGTTCCCCGAGACTGGCCGAGAGGCACAATCGACTTTCTCTCTTTCTCTCTCTCTCTCACACGGTCTCACCGGCGACCGGTCACCGGTGGACAGTGAACCGACCGGCGACAGATCCCACCCACCGGCGACAGCTCCTTCAGACAGGAGCTTCGAGCCTTCGACGACGACGACTCGTCACGACGGAGTGACGCCGTGACCGGACGACGACCGTCGACCTCCCGCTGTCCCGCAGTCCCGCGAGTCCCACGACGCACCGGCGCCGACGCCCTTGAAGAACCAGATCTGAGGTAGATCTTCTCATCTTGGTCTTGCCGTCTTCCCTCTTGGATTCTGAATTGCTGTCTGCTAGTGCTGATAATATTGGGCATTTGGGCTTCTTTGTGGTATATAACTTCTAATATGAGTATATTAGAAGTGACGGTAGCATAGTCCAAAATGAAATAGTATCTATGGTAACGGATGGTGTAATGCATCTTAATGACTAACATCTCATCTATGTTTCAATTAAGACTTACAGTTTGCACGAGGAGTATCAATGATGAGATAAGAAGTGACGGTAGCATATTCAGAATATAACCCATTTATGATCTCTCTTCCAAGTACACTATACATAGTCCAAACACATGACGGAGTTGGGAAAATATTATAAGGCTATTGTCATTATGTCATATTAGGGATAAAATAACTTTAACCTTCATATTGTGGTGTAATTATACAAACAGATTTGATAATTCTTTTTTCTCTCTTTTTATCAAATTAATGCAAGCACATGGAAGTTTAGACCAACACTTGCATTGGTGGCTTCAACTGCTTATCATAACTCATCATTAGCTGTTGTAACTCTCTGAGGTAATGATTTAATTTTAGTTTAATAAGTAAATTTTAGTTTAATATGATAATATGTTAACATTTATATTTTAGTTTAATATGTTAAATTTAGTGTAATATGCTAATATAATAATATGCACAATTATTTAACTATGTGAATTTGTGTTGAGATATTGAGATATTGAAATTTTATTCAAACGTGCGTGTGTGTATATTTTTTTCCAGAATGAATAAGTTTTTTAAAAAGCTAGGGAAATTGGCAGAATCCTCGCAGCCTAATCAAGATAGTATTCTACAGTCTTCAACTTTAACAGTAACGGACAAGGCTCATTTTGTGCATCGAGATGTTGATTTCGGGGGTTCAAGTAGAATTCGTGATGAGTTCAACTCTGATGAGCTTATTGCGGATCCTGGCTTGCGTCCGAATATTATGGATTATAGTCCCAATATTCGAGATAAAGTTCGATGAACATATTGGTCGAAAGGTCCTTGCCAACCTCGTAGCCACAATTTTCCATTTACACAATTCGGGAAACAATCTCGTCGTTTTGTTTCTTCTTGGTTTGACCGTCATGCGAGTTGGTTGGAGTATAGTGTAGCAAAAGATGAAGCATATTGTTTATGTTGCTACTTATTTAGAAGTGCTCATGGAGAGCAAAGGGGTGGTGGTACTTTTGTCAGTCATGGTTTTAACGATTGGAGAAAGAAGGAAAAATTGGAAAAACATGTTGGAGAAGTCGATAGTGCACACAACCTTGCTTTAAGTAAGTGTCAAGCATTTGATAACCCGAAGTAGAGTATTGAAGTTATTTTGTCTAAGCAAACGAATGAAAGTAAGGTTCAATACTGTACTCGCTTGACAACATCAATTGATGTCATTCGGTTGCTCTTACGCCAGGGTTTGTCTTTCCGTGGGCATGATGAATCTAACGAATCTGAGAATCAGGGAAACTTTCTAGAATTTTTAGAGTTCCTTTCGGATCACAATGAGTGTGTGAAAAAAGTCACGCTGTCAAATGCGCCTCAGAATCTCAAATTGACATCACCAAAAGTTCAGAAAGGAATTGTTAGTGCCATTGCTGGAGAAATAAGAGATGCAATTGTTGGAGACATTAAAACTGAATTATTTTCCATTTTAGTTGACGAGTGTCGTGATGCCTCAGTCAAAGCTCAAATGGGAGTTGTTTTGAGATATGTGGACAAAAGAGGACGTGTCGTTGAACGTTTTATTGGTATTGTCCATGTTGAAAGTACTGCTGCCTTATCACTGAAAAACGCGATTGATGGTTTGTTTTCAATGCATGAATTGAGTATTTCAAGAGTTCGTGGACAAGGCTATGACGGAGCAAGTAATATGCAAGGTGAATTCAATGGTCTTAAAGCCTTAATTCAAAGGGAGAATGAAACTGCTTATTATATTCATTGTTTTGCTCATCAACTTCAGCTAACTCTTGTAGCCGTTGCAAATAAACACAATCCGATTTCGTTACTCTTTAATTTGGTTACTAGGGTAGTAAACACCGTGGGAGTCTCATGCAAACGAAGAGATGCTCTTCGAGAAAGTGAAGCCTTTCATCTTGTTCATGCTCTTGCAAATGGTGATATTACAAGTGGTCGGGGTTTAAATCAGGAACATGGCATCAAAAGAGCAGGAGATACCCGTTGGGGATCACATTTTGGTGCATTATTGAATTTGATTCTTATGTTTGCTTCAGTGATAGACGTGCTTAATAAGGTTGCTGACGATGCTATAGATTATGATCAGAGAGGTGAAGCATTGTGCCTTTTGCAGACGGTGCCAACTTATGATTTTGCCTTTAACATGCATTTGATGAAGACCGTTTTGGGGATAACGAACGAACTTTCACAAGCATTGCAAAAGAAAGATCAAAACATTGTAAATGCAATGAATTTGGTAAGCATAACAAAGCAACAATTGCAGAGGTTGAGAGATTATGGGTGGGAAGGCTTGTTGGAAGAGGTTTCAAGATTTTGTGTAAAACATGAAATTGAAGTATTGGACATGAGTGCGAGGTTTGTAACCCCGGGGAGGCGAAAACGTAATGCTGAAGAAGGTACAAATCTTTATCACTATCGTATTGATACGTTTTTAGCTGTTGTTGATTTGCAAATCAGTGAATTGAATAATCGTTTCAATGAGGTAACTACAGAGTTGCTTATTTGTATGGCATGCCTCGATCCAAGTGATGATTTTTCTGCTTTTAATAAGCAGAAATTGATACGCCTTGCACAATTTTATCCATATGACTTTTCTCCAATAGAGCTTATGATACTTGGAAGTCAGCTTGAGACTTATATTATGGATGTGCGGTCATGTGAAGAGCTTTATGATGTAAAGGGAATTGGTGAACTTGCTATGAAGTTAGTTGAGTTGAAAAAGGATGTGATATATCCTTTGGTGTACTTGCTCATAAAATTGGTCTTACTCTTGCCTGTTGCAACTACTACTGTGGAAAGGGCTTTCTCTACGATGAAGATAATAAAGACTCGACTTCAGAATCGAATGGGAGATGAATGGATGAATGATAGTTTGATTTGCTACATTGAGAAAAATGTCTTCAAAACTATTGGGAACGAGGCTATTATCAAGCGTTACCAATCTTCGGGGCCTCATCGAATAGTAATTTAGTAATTTTGCTTGTAAACGCTCGGAGTATAATTTGTATTTGTATTTTTTTTTTGTTTGTACTTGTAAAGAGTCTTTAATGACTCTCGTGAAACTTAATATTACTTTTTGTATGCTTTATAAGTGCACTTTGTTTTTAATATTATTTTAATTAAAAATTTGGTAACGGACATATAATTTTTGCACCCCCTGAAAAATATTCCTGGGTCCGCCCCTGAGTACCGACTTAGATTTTATGGACCGAGGCATTATTGGTTATAAGTCTAGTCATTGCAAGCTGTAAGAAAACAATCTTGATATTGATTTATCTTAATCTTTGGTTCTCAGTGAATACGGACGCCTATAAATATAATTACAGATGCCTTTAAGTGCGCCTCTTCCCGCTTCACAGAGAATCAACAAAGTACTGTTCCACTAGTTACAGAAAACTGTAAGTGCATTTGCTCCTGCTGCGCAAAGAAAGAACTTACGGGCAGCTTTAACAAGAGTCACAGACTAGGGTAAAAGCGTATGTCTCTGCTGCGCACGAAAAGACGTCGCAGACTTCTGTACGAATAGTTACAGACGAATTCAAGTTCGTTTGATTCTGATTTGCAAACAAAGAACGTGCAGAGGACCGTATTACTTATTACAGAAGGCTGCAAGTGTGCTGGCTCTGCTCCGCATGAACACAAATTGCAGATGTCTGCATGTGTTACAGACTGTAATTGAGGTTAGGCACCTATTCTATCCTACTTAAGGAAGTGGTTTACGGGAGAAATTATTCACGACTAAATCCATTTTGGTTTGAGTTCAAGCATCCAGGGTTGAATTGCACAAGTATGCCTACAAAAGCCCTCCTTTCAGCTCCTAAGATAGTGGCTGTTTTTCCTATTTGTTTTGGGCTTGCTTTACCCAGGTACTACTACATTCTTGCCTTAGGCTACTGCGCCTAACTAGATTTGACTGACCTTTATGTCCGCGGGTGTGGGTATCTTCTTCTACTAGTGATCTTCTTGTAGTGGACAAAGTGGCTTAATTGAACATATTGAGTTTAAGGGACACTGGCTTCATTCCTGTCCCAACAGCAAGGTAGGTGGGATCCTCTTCTAATGCTTAACTAGATGCAACAGACTATTTTGAATCAAAATTATCGTAATTCGAGGAATCCTAAGGGTGAGGTTTAGGATTTGATCCTGAAGTTAGAACTGAAAATCCCTGGTGATAAAAAGGATTGGTGTTGAACGAAGGATGCGATTGTTGGCTCTCCAATCCTCTAAGTTATGAAACTGAACTAGCATTATATTCTTTTTCTCTCTCGACGATGACATGACAAAAAGTTTTGTAATCAACCCTTATTTGAGAATCGATGAAAGCCTTGATAAGTTTTTTTTTTAAGTTTTTTTTGTTTGATAAAAATGAATCCAAGTTCAATGTTTCCAACAATTAAGCTGATAATACAAATGCTTCAATATTGTTTTGTAGAAAATTCAAGCCCAAAGAGCAAAGCATAGACATAGAGGTAGGGCCAAGAACGAGGGCAGCAACTTAAAAGATGCCTTTTGAAACCAAAGTTGAGAACTCATTAACTTGTTCTTAATTGAAAACCATGTATGCTCCTTAATGCGTAATGATATCCAAAAATTCATAATAAATTACAACAAAACACTTTTATTGCTTAAAATATTATAAAAGTCAAAAATATTAATTTTCTGAAATTTTGAATATTTTTTAATTAAAATAATTTCTTTAAATGCAAGAAAACCCATAAATAGCCATAATTACTTCCAGTTGCAAAATAAGTCCCATAATTTTTGTAATAGATTTCAAAGATGTATAAAAATTATAGAAATTTAAATTAGAATTTAAAAGGCACTAAAACTATTTTTAAATTATTCATTTTGTTGAAACTAATGCGATACAGAAACTATAGCATATCAACTCTAAAAATTGTCAAACTTAATCTGGGACCTTTTTATATTATAAAAACATTAATCTAATTTTTACAAAACATTTTCATGAGTTTAAAGGCTCAAAAGAATTTTATAAATCTGAAATTTTAGAAAATATAACAAATACATACGTCATCAAAAAAATATGAAAATTTAACAAATTTCTAGTATTACCCTACTACTCTTGCCGTAAAGTTTCAACATTTTTTTAACTAGTGTACAATACCCAACAGTCATGTGCACAGTGCAACACTTTACAACATAAACCCATCACTGCTCATCACCTTCATCTCTTCTTTCAGCTTTTGTCCAAAAAATCAGGAACACTCTCTCTCTCTCTCTCTCATGGAAGCTCCCTTTTCTCCTTTTTTTTTTTCTTTTCTTCAACTCACTCTAATACAATCAAAGCACTCTCTCATCACCCACAAACACTCAAACTATTTACACTCATAGCAAAACCCCATTTATAATGCACTTCACATTTCAGCAGACACTGCACTCACACCCACATGCACAACACAACACATGCACTCATCTTTTCCACATACCCACTGCCGTCTTCCATTTCATTTACCTGCACACCTCACCAACCACTTTTACAGTCACCTCCTGTATTCCCATAAAGCCCATCACACACTCATGCACACACCCTCATTCTATATCTATCTCCCATGCCCACTGCCGTGCCGTGAAGCAGTGGTCTTGCTCCCTTTTCTCTCTCTTTTTTTTTTTACATCTACTCTACACTTGAACCCTTCCCCCTCCTTTCACACAATAGAGCTACTGCTTCCCTTTTGCTCTCTCTTCTCCTTCTTTACATCACACTCCCTCACATAAATGATACATATATACACTCATCTATGCACCATACACCCACAAAAATATATACACAAACCTCACAACAGGCTCAGCTTCTCATATCACTCACACATCTACACATATTCATCCTTCACATACCCACGCTGTTTGTACACACACATACACAGTTTTTATATGGGCTGTGTTGGCAGCCTCTTCTTCTCCTCAAACACAGACCCTACGCACTTGTTCCACCAACAAAAACACACACTTGCTGTCCTTCTTTCATGGCTATTTGTAGGCCTTCTCCTCCCTTCATTACACACCTATAAACCTTCCCAAACACTCACATGAACCCAGAAATTAAATCCTCATGTCAGCCCCTCTATGGTTGTCCTCTCTCTCTCTCTCTAAGCCCCTATACACATGTCTATGAGCACATAGTGGCTGTGACGACCCATGTCGTCAATCACCCAATTCAATATTTTCAAACAAAATCACAATGCAATTCCAATCAGATTACAAGACCCAAGTGGCTTATATTATATCATCAACACAATTACAAGACCCAAGTGGCTTATATTATATCATCAACACAATTACAACAGTCTCCCATTAGATTACAAATATTTCAAAAACTCCAAAACTGCAAGTCCCGCTCACATCCCTGCTTGCATGTGCTCATCTAATTAATCATCTGCATTGGAAGGGTAAATGATGGGGAGTGAGCCGGGTAGCCTAGTAAGTGGAATAATCATAGCACCATAAGATCAGAATCAAACACGCTAAACAATTAGACATCAGTCAATATATTTGACGGTCAAACCGTCAACACAACCGTGACTTAGTACCCCAAACAATTAGTAAACTAATTCAATATTCAGGTTGAACATAACACTTCAGCATCTTGCTTCCGGTATCCTCAAAGGGATTCGCCAAAGCTTAGTTGTATCATAACATATCATGCACAGACAAATCACCGGAGCACTGTCATTGATCAAAAGTACTTAAGCCACGTCCCGCAAACGTATTTCAAAAACAAGATATTTATCAGCATCCAAAACAAAGTATTCGAGCAAGATTTCAGAACAATAGTGTTTAGGAGTACGAGGAACGTTAAGAAATAAATATCCACGTGGCATACAAGAATAGTGATATGGAATTCCCCATACCTAATTCACGAAGAATCCACTTATACAATTGCCACAATCAGGCCCTATGATTCCTTTTTCATAAGCGCATCTAATCTTCTTTTCTCATTCTTTAGGTGTCTATATACTGAAGAAATTCAAGGATAACTTAAATAATTTGAAAAGATCAAAGGCCTATTTATAGAAATTTCTAAGAAGCACGAGGTGGAAAGAAACACGACGTGGCGAGACAAGGCTATGCCACCAAGCAAGCACAACAATGCTAACCAAAGCACGACAAGAAATTCACTGCTTAAAATTCATTAAATGAGCACCAACATGAATTCAAATAATAGAACAATAAGTTTTTCATAACAAATAGGCATACTGATATAATCCATCACTCAGAATTCCACAATAGCCACAAAGAAATAGCCAAAACAATTACAAACAGTTATAGAATCTAGGCATAACAATTCAGAAAAAATAATGCAAACAATTGTTGAATTTGCTCAACATGCAATAACAGGTAAGCATCGATAGATTTCAAAATAACCGATTTAGATTCAATATTGGGGTTTTCTTGGCAATAGCATGCTGATATCAATGCATAATTCAATGTTCGACAATAGCCATAAGTTGTCACGACCCCAACCCACAGCTGGGCCCGTGAGCTAGGTCTGTGACCGGTCATAGACCCACTGGACTCCAACCAAGGGCTCTGCTAGGCCTTACACACTAAAACTAATATGAACAGCAGCGGAAATTAAACCTTTACAACTCTAAATTAAAATCTACTATTTGAATGTCAATTACAATACTTCTTACAAGAACACATATACTAGAACTCAACTCGTCTAAAAGCAATGTTCGGTGCTCCGCCCTAAAGTTCTGATTCCCATATTCATCGCCATCACCTTACCTTCAAGATTGAAATTAAAACAAAAAAGATAACCCTAGAGAGGGGGTGAATAGGGTTTTAAGACTACTTTAAAAGTTAACAAGTAAATGCTACAAACTTAGAGAGGATATGAATGACACTTGAAAAAGCAACAAACAACAAACCCCAATCTCAATAACTTAAGTAATCAAACTAACCAATCTCAACACAAATGTAAAACAATAATGTAAAGAGAGAAGGGTTTAGAGATACTTGACAAGGAGATTTAAATGGTTCGGCTTGATATACCCTCAAGCCTACGTCCACCCCTTCAAGGAAGTCCCTTGAAAGGCCCTAGAATCCACTAGTATGATCTTCCTTACGGGTCAAGATCGAACCTCTTACAATCCCTTGATGCTATGCCCACATCAAGAACAAGCTTTGACAATCCCAAAGCTCCAAAACTTGACAACCCCGAGCTTTGATACAAGAAACTTTAGATGAAGAAATGTGTACAAGATTTCACTCTCAAGAAGTAGATGAGTACAAGTTTAAGCACTAGAACAAGAGAGATGAGTGTATGATGACTTATGAAAGTGTATATCTCTCAAATGTAAGCTCATAATAAATGCTCTCTTGAAATGGATGAGAAATCAATGAAAAACAAGAGAGATTGAACAATTGCTTTGATCTTTGAGTATATGAAAGATAAGAGAGCTTTGAATGCAATTGATAAATCAAAACTATGCCCAAGATGAGTATTTATAGAGTTGGGAATTAATATGACCATTTGGAGTTAGGCGGAGCATTAAATGCGCCAAACAGTAAATACAGTCGACTGTAATGTGCCATTGCAGTCGACTTCATTCCAATGCAGTCGACTGCATTCCAATGCAGTCGACTGTAATACCTCACTGCCTAACTTGCAGTCGACTGCATTCCAATGCAGTCGACTGCATTCCAGAAAATGCAGTTTCCTTGTTTTCAAAGAATGAAAAACTTTTATGCATGCAAGGGAAACCTATGGGCAAGTTCTAGGTATACAGTCATCGTAACAATCATCTCTCTATATCTAGTTTACAAAGAAGGAAATAAAAGCATTGAAAAATTCAATCGACAAATTCCTTCTTTGATGCGTTCCGTTGAGAGTCTTTGACCGTGTTGCTTGTCTAATAGTCCGTTTGCATGAGTATAAGATTGTTCCTATTGCTTCATCAACTCAGTGCGTGTTAGACAACATAAACATCAATGTTGGTTATCATCAAAATCAAATATAATCCTAGGTTAAATAACCGTAGGGTTAACAATCTTTTCCTTTTTGACGATCGCAAACATTGATTCAAATAATATGAGATATATAAGATAATAAACGCAAAGAAGCATGACAATCTCAATTATAAACCATAGGGGATTTAAAAGAAGAATCATGACGATAAGCTTCCCCTTTCTTAAGCAATATAGGCTCCCCCTATCTCAAAATAATATATGCTCATATCAAATCCACACAAGTATGAATCAACAATATTTTCTCCCCCTTTTGACATCATTGAAAAAGATCAAGGGTGTGTGTGAAAGTGATCAACTTATGTATCCATCCATGGATAATCAATATAGCCAACAAGGGCATTCAAACAAGAAAACATAAGTATTTGAATACCCATCAAAAGGTGTACCAAGCACATTTTACAAAAATAGCACATAAAAAGAAGTGTAAAGAATTTAGAAATATAAGTGTGTGCAAATCAATAAAGACAAATGAGATTAAATGAATATCAACAAAATCAATAATTTTGGAAAGAGAAAAATCAACCAAAGCATGCTATAAGCATATGAAATAATGCTCAAGCATGTGAAGTGCAACTTGCATGATTATGCACAAGAGATATAACTTTTAGTTACATAGGTGAAGACATGCCAAGTTCTCTTTTAAGAGCGGTAAACCTCTTTGAATCTAAAGGTTTAGTGAAGATATCCGCTAATTGGTGATTTGTGTCCACGAAATCTAGAACAATATCACCTTTTTGCACATGATCACGGATAAAATGGTGTTTGATTTCTATGTGCTTAGTGCGTGAATGTTGGATGAAATTTTTGCTCAAGTCAATGGCACTAGTGTTATCGCATAAGATAGGTATGTGATCATACTTGAGTCCAAAATCCAAAAGGGTTTGTTTCATCCAAAGAATTTGTGCACAACAAGCACCAACCGCCATATATTCAGCTTCGATGGTAGAGAGTGCAACCGAGTTTTGCTTTTTGAAACTCCAAGAAACAAGAGAGTGACCTAAGAATTGGCAACCTCCACTGGTACTTTTCCGCTCGGTTTTACAACTGGCATAGTCGGCGTCGGAGTAACCAATTAGGTAAAAAAAAGATGTGTTTCTAGGAAACCATAACCCTAAATCGTGAGTGCCCTTAAGATATCTAAGGATTCTCTTGACGGCAACCAAATGAGATTCCTTAGGACAAGCTTGAAATCTAGCACATAAACAAACACTAAACATTATATCGGGTCTACTTGCGGTAAGGTAAAGGAGTGATCCGATCTTACCTCGATAGCGCTTAATATCAACACCCTTACCCTTTTCATCTTTATCAAGCTTTAATGAAGAGCTCATTGGAGTGTCAAAAGCATTTGATGCTTCCATGTCAAATCTTTTGAGTAGCTCTTTGGTGTATTTGGCTTGGTTGATAAAGATTCCATCCTTGCTTTGTTTGATTTGCAATCCAAGGAAGAAGGTGAGTTCTCCCATCATGCTAATTTCAAACTCCTTACTCATACAAGAAGCAAACTCTTCGCACAAGGATTCATTAGTAGCATCAAATATAATATCATCAACATAAATTTGCACCAACAATAAGTCTTTGCCCTTAGATTTTATAAAAAGAGTGGTGTCAAGTTTTCCTTTTGAAAAAACATTTGCTAAAAGAAAACTACTTAGCCTTTCATACTAAGCTCTAGGAGGTTGTTTTAAACCATAAAGAGTTTTGCTAAGCTTGAAAACATGGTTTGGAAATTTTTCATGTTCAAAGCCGAGAGGTTGAGCCACATAAACCTCTTCTAAAATAAAACCATTTAGAAAAGCACTCTTGACATCCATTTGAAAGAGTTTAAAATCTCTATAGCAAGCAAAAGCTAATAGCATTCTAATAGATTCAAGTCTAGCTACCGGTGCATAAGTCTCATCAAAATCAATTCCTTTCTCTTGGTTATAACCTTGGGCCACTAATCTAGCCTTATTTCTAACCACGACTCCGGATTCATCAAGTTTGTTTCTAAAAATCCATTTTGTGCCTATAATCATAAAGTTTTGAGATTTAGGCACAATGGTCCAAACTTGATTTCTTTCAAATTGAACTAGCTCTTCTTGCATAGCAAGCATCCAAGATTCATGATGTAGAGCTTCAGAGAAGTTCTTCGGTTCAATTTGGGAAAGAAACGCTAAATTAACATGTTGTTGAAGAGAGCGTCGAGTTCTTACCCCACTCGAAGGATTACCTAAGATTTGATCGCTTGGATGATCCTTTTTGTAAGTCCAATCTTTTGGTAATGCTTGAGAGTTATCCGAGTTTGAAACATCATTGCTTGCTTCCTTGTCTTCCTCTTGAGAGCTTGATTGTTGCTCTTCTTGAACAATTTCTTTGGGGTTGTCTTGTAGTGTTTCACTTATATCCAAAGTTCTCATGTCATTGTCCACGTCATCTACATTAACAATGTTAGTCTTCCGAAGAAAAGGATTAGTCTCATCAAAAGTAACATTAATGGATTCTTCAACAACCAAAGTACTTTTATTATAGACTCTATATGTCATACTATTATTAGAATAACCAAGAAAAATACCCTCAAAGGTTTTTGAATCAAATTTGCTAAGGTGATCCTTAGTACTTAAAATAAAGCATTTGCAACCAAAGACTCTAAAAAAGCTCACCTTAGGTTTCTTATCATTAAAAAGCTCATAGGGATTTTTTAACAAAAATTTTCGCAAGATAACTCTATTGAGAACAAAACAAGCACAATTGACCGCCTCCGCCCAAAAGTACTTAGGTAAACCATATTCGTTAAGCATTGTTCTTGCCGCTTCTTGCAAAGACATATTCTTTCTTTCGGCAACACCATTTTGTTGAGGAGTTCAAGGAGCCGAAAAATTATGTGAAATCCCAAAGTCATCACACAAGGCTCCTATTTTTGAATTTTCAAATTCTCTACCATGATCACTTCGAATGTTGGTTATCAAATATCCTTTTTATTTTGAACACGTTTTGCAAATGAAGTGAACACAATAAGAGATTCAACTTTGGTAGCCAAAAATAAAGTCCAAGTATAGCGAGAATAGTCATCAACAATAACAAAACAACATGATTTACCACCAAGACTAGTAGTAGGGATTGGTCCAAACAAATCCATGTGAAGTAATTGCAGGGGTCTAGAAGTAGATACCATTTTCTTCGGTTTGTGAGAGACTTTATTTTGCTTACCCATTTGACAAGCATCACATACTTTATCTTTCTCAAACTTGATCTTCGGGAGACCCCTCACAAGTTCTTTGCTTGAAATATCCTCAAATGCTCCATGTGCATGTGACCAAGTCTTCGATGCCAAAGCCAAGATGTTTCACTAATAGCACTAAGACACTTGACATCTTGGTTAGCTAAATCATTTAATTGAATGGAGTAAACATTATTATCTCTACTACCTACCAAAATAGTTTCATTGTTCTTCAAGGATAGTATAGTGCAATGAGAAGCCTCAAAGATAACTTTAAAACCTTTATCACTAAATTGACTAATACTTAGCAAATTATGCTTCAATCCTTCAACATATAACACATTCTCAATTGAATGTGGTTGCTTACCAATAGTTCCTTTACCTTTGATTTTTTCTTGAGAATTGTCACCAAAAGTCACATTTCCTCCTTCTTTAAGATCAATCGAGGTGAAAAGAGACATGTTGTCGGTCATATGTCTTGAGCATCCACTATCAAGAATTCACTTCTTGCTACTAGATTTTGTTTTGAGACATACCTATAAACACAAATCAAGTAGTTACTTTTGGTCCCCAAAAATTATTGGATCCTTGGGTGTTAGTCTTGCATTTGTATTATTGACATTTCACAATCCATATTTTCCTTCTACATCTTACATAAACAATTCTACAAGGACAATAATTAGTCGTATGCCCTTTCTTATTGCACCAACCGCAATGTGTAAATGGTGTGCAATAGTTCTTTGATTGTTTTGAATGAATGTTCAACCTAGCTTGTTGTTGAAGGATTTTAGGAGGCAAGGCCAATGGATCTAATCCAAGACCACCTTTGTTTAGGCCAATTCTTTGGCGTCCAAGCATGACATCCAAATTGTTTTGACCATCAACAAATTTTTCAAGACATTTTTTCAAATCACAAATATCAACTTTTAAATCTTCATTTTGTTTTTCTAAAGCCAATGTTTTGGAAGAGATTTGCTTTGAGCTAGGAGTGTTAACGAATAATTCAACCAAATCGTTATTCACATATTTCACATATAAATGGTTGGAAATGCATTCATTCTTGACATGCAACTTATTATTTTCCATTTTTAACTTCTCAATTTGCTTATTAGCTTCAAGGAATTTCTTTGACAAAATAATATTTTTCTTGAAAATTTTCTTGGATTCCTTATATAAGCTATCATAAGCATCTTCAAAGCTTTCATTATCACTATCACTACCGGAAGAAGAGCTTACCTCATCATTTGCCATGAAGCATACATTTGCCATGAAGCATACATTTGCTTGATCATTCTTCTCATTGTCTTCATCACTTGAATCAAAGTCACTCCATGTTAGAGTATGTTCGGCATTCATTGCTCTTTCCTTCTCCTTGTTCTCTTTCTTAGAGAATTGTCTTCTTTTAGCTCTTTCCCATACATCTCTTCTTTCCTTCTTCTCCTTTTTGTAGATAGGACAATCCATCTTCATGTGTCCCGGCTTGTGGCATTTGTAGCAAAGCTTCTCTTCGTTGCTAGCATTTTGTTGCCTTCTCCCATCATTCCTTCTAAATCTTAAGAACTTCTTGAATTTCTTTGCAACCATTGAAATATCCTCTTCATCATATTCTTCGTCATCATCACTTGACTCAAGGTTTAAAGATGAAGCTTTAAGAGCAATTGATGTAGGCTTCTTCTTGACGTCATCTTGATCGAAAAATTTAAGTTGCATTTCGTACGTCATAAGTGAGCACATCAATTCATCAAGAGGAAAGATATTAAGATTCTTCGATTCTTGGATGGCGGTGATCTTTGCATCCCAAGCTCTTGGTAAGGACCTAATCACTTTTCTTATGAGATCGCCATTAGTGAATTCCTTGTCCAATTGCTTCAAAGGGTTCACAATGTTAGTAAACGAGTATTCATATCCGTAACGGATTCATTTGGAAGCATATGGAATAACTCATAATCTCTAAACAATAAGTTCATCTTGGAATCTCTAAGAAGAGAAGTCCCTTCATGAGTGACTTGAAGAGTATCCCAAATACTCTTAGCGGAATTACACATAATGACTCTATTGAGTTCATTAGTGTCTAAAGCACAAACAAGACAATTTTTCGCTCTAGCATTCATACAAATCATCTTCTTATCATGATCACTATACTCCGATTTGGATTTAGGCTCTTCAACCTTATCAACCACCTTTATCAGAACGAATGGGCAATTCTCAACAATATCCCACATCTCATAGTCTTGAGACTCTAAGTAGATTTTCATCTTAACTTTTCACACACTATAATTGGTCACATTAAACAATGGAGGCCTAGTGGTAGAACTACCCTCCATACCCCCAACGTAAGCCATGATCGATTGGCGTTACCCAAAATAATAAGAGCCGAGGCTCTGATACCACTTGAAACCAAAAAGATAACCCTAGAGGGGGTGAATAGGGTTTTAAGACTACTTTAAAAGTTAACAAGTAAATGCTACAAACTTAGAGAGGATATGAATGACACTTGAAAAAGCAACAAACAACAAACCCCAATGTCAATAACTTAAGTAATCAAACTAACCAATCTCAACACAAATGTAAAACGATAATGTAAAGAGAGAAGGGTTTAGAGATACTTGACAAGGAGATTTAAATGGTTCGGCTTGATATACCCTCAAGCCTACGTCCACCCCTTCAAGGAAGTCCCTTCAAAGGGCCTAGAATCCACTAGTATGATCTTCCTTACGGGTCAAGATCGAACCTCTTACAATCCCTTGATGCTATGCCCACATCAAGAACAAGCTTTGACAATCCTAAAGCTCCAAAGCTTGATAACCCCGAGCTTTGATACAAGAAACTTTAGATAAAGAAATGGGTACAATATTTCACTCTCAAGAAGTAGATGAGTACAAGTTTAAGCTCTAGAACAAGAGAGATGACTGTATGATGACATATGGAAGTGTATATCTCTCAAATGTAAGCTCACAATAAATGCTCTCTTGAAATGGATGAGAAATCAATGAAAAATAAGAGAGATTGAACAATTACTTTGATCTTTGCGTATATGAAAGATAAGAGAGCTTTGAATGCAATTGATGAATCAAAACTATGCCCAAGATGAGTATTTATAGAGTTAGGTGGAGCATTAAATGCGCCAAACGGTAAATACAGTCGACTGTAATGTGCCATTGCAGTCGACTGTATTCCCAAAGTAGCCGTTGGAAATTCAAAATTTCCAACTTACAGTCGACTGTAATAGGCTACTGGAAGTATTGCAGTCGACTGTATTCCAATGCAGTCGACTGTAATACCTCACTGCCCAACTTGCAGTCGACTGCATTCCAGAAAATGCAGTTTCCTTGTTTTCAAAGAATGAAAAACTTTTATGTATGCAAGGGAAACCTATGGGTAAGTTCTAGGTATACAGTCATCGTAACGATCATCTCTCTATATCTAGTTTACAAAGAAGGAAATAAAAGCATTGAAAAATTCAATCGACGAATTCCTTCTTTCATGCGTTCCGTTGAGAGTCTTTGACCGTGTTGCTTGTCTAATAGTTCGTTTGCATGAGTATAAGATTGTTACTATTGCTTCATCAAATCAATGCATGTTAGAGAACATAAACATCAATGTTGGTTATCATCAAAACCAAATATAATCCTAGGTTAAATAACCGTAGGGTTAACGGAAATGATAAGTAAGGAGTGAGCTTCCATGTGCTCAGTAAGTAACCAATGATTCAACTAGATAGACCATAGCATGTCAGAAAATAACTCACTTTATTATAGCAACATTAAGAAATATAAAATCATAGAGTAAGAAATTATCCGATAGAGCGAAACAAAGTACATGGAACGAAATTGAGGCATAAAATCATGAGCATAAAACCTCACGACAAACAGTTTAATCCCAACATTAGCTCAAACGATATGTCTATATATATATATATATATATATATATATATATATAGACACACACACACTCACACACACACACAAAACCTAAGCGCTTCCTTGTCCAAAATGCACACACATGTATGGGTACATCTACACCATGTACACCTACTGTACACAACACCCACATTACTTACACACACAAATACACCCTATACACACTACCTTACCCAAATCACACCGCCATATACACACCACCATGGTTGCCCCACTCCAACCACCACAAGCACCGTCATTAAATCACAGTTGTTAACTATCAACAATATCAAGCTCGTACCGTCGAAACCCAATTTCGTAATAAGTACCACCAAACCGGCTACTAGCTTCCACAATCAACCTACCACTACATGTGCCATCTCTAAACAACAGCACAACTAGTCCACCATATTCGCTATGATTCCACACCCAAAATCAACTCCACACTACACATTACGCACACACGGTATCCCCGTACACATCTTGTTACACGCCATCGTCCAACACCTACACACCTGCCCAAACTCAGACATCATACACCCACCATACTACACGACCCGTCCACCCACAAACACCCAACACGTGCAGAACCTGTATATCTAGACATACACAACCGCACTCTTCACCCGATATACAATCACGCCACAGTACCCCACATACACACCGTATTATACATTATACACAGTCATCCGACAACGACCAAATTTACACGCATGCCAAATATGCACATCGTTCGCCCACAGACGTACACACAAACACCAAATTTATTCCTTTTCATCCACCGCCAACACTGCCACTAAATCACCACCCTGAATAGTCACCAAAATGACAACAACACCATCAAGCCCAATTCACAGTCAATATCACAAACCAATTATGTGCCATAGTCATAGGATCCCCGGCAGCGACGACAATCAGACGACGATTAGGGTTGGTCCGAGGACTTACATTGGCCCCTTTGGCGCACCACGTCTCTGTGGATTAATATTCGACCGGTGATTGTCCCCTGTAATAGTGACCTTCATTGGGTAGTAGGTGGGGACCCACGGTGGTGCAGCCTATGGCCCTTGCCGATGGTTGCAGATTTTGGCAGTATGGAGGGGCTGAAGATTGGCAATAAGGTTAGGCCATTTTCTGGCTAACCGTATGGCTGTAGCGACGGCTACCAATTTGGAGTCGTTCTGGCTGCGACGCAACGACAGTAGCAGTGCCAAGGCGATCCACGGCTGCCTGTGGCCATTATGAGATAGTCGTTAACCACTGGCCATCACTGTGCCGGTCTTTGAGTGGTGGTCGTCCTTCGATCGGGATTTTTTGTTGACCAGTTCGGAGTATTATCCAAAGGTTGCCATGGCGCGTTGGTTGCGACATGGCAGTCGTGGAGGCATTAGGCGATGGTGTTCGGTGAAGGCGCGCAAGCAGAGTTTTCGCTAGTGGCTGCATGTGTGGTCGAAAATGGGTTGCTAGATTTGGCAGAGGCGCTGCCCGTTCTAGGGCCGACTGCCCTTCCTATTTCTCTCTGCCCATCAGTTATGCGTTTTTTAAAGCAACCCACTCACTTTCATGAATTTGTATAGTGTATAGAACTTCATCTTTTATAGCTTATGGAATTATAAAATACGTATTTAAATGCAATAACTAATATTGGTCACAATAGTCGACGCTAAAGATCCAATAATATAACTTCAACAATTGCTGCTAACATTCCCAATTAATATAATTTGTAAAAACAATCACCAGAGGAATAACTAAAATCTATTGAAATTTACCAAAGGACCAACCGGGGTACTTGATATTACATTATCTACCCCTTAAAGAAATTTTATCCTCAAAATTTGGTGTTTACTAGATTACTGCTCTTAATCATGTGTGACCTCATCCCCCTTCATAATACTCCACTTTTAAGTGACCCTAATCCACTAATGAAAACTAGCTCTAATATCAATATTCTTAAATCAGAAGTTTTGCCAAACTGTAAGTGTTGTCTTCACATTTCTTTATTTATACAATTAAATCGTTGCTAAACTGTGAAGGCTCACTAAGCGAACAAATTTGAGATCAGGATATTACATAAGTAAATCGAAAGAATATTTACGAGTTCAAGTTATCGATATAAAGGTTCGGATAGAAATTGCTACCTGGGGTTCAGAAAGAAACCTTAACATGTATCTGAAGCTAAGCTAGCTTAACCGGAAAGTCTGGTACTTTAACCAAAATTGAACAATCAACTGATTAGAATACAGTCTATACTCTGATATTAAAAACACAATACAGACTCACACATACTCCTCAAAATGAACCCCCTCGCCGAGTATGTAAAATTACAAAAATGCCCCTTACGTGTAAAATTACTAAAAAAACCCCACACTTAAATCACTAAAACAGCCTTCACATTGGTAAAATCACTAAAATAACCTTTTGTATGTGAATTTACTCAAAAATACTCTTATAGGTAAAATTACCAAAATACCCCCTCGGTGACAAATTACAAAAATACCCTTTGGGGTTCTGGCACCGGAAAAATCTAAAAATTCCTCTAAACACTATTTTAAGCATCTTAAAGTAATTTTTGAGCTAAAAACTATGTTAGAAAATTCTCGCCCGAAAATCTCGAACCGGTGTCAAGTATGCATTCAAAAGTCACTTCTGTTAAAAATATCTATCGGCCTCAGAATGACACAAAATTTTAGATAATGAAATACATCATTGAAATGAGGTTTCCTTAAAATTTTCATAATATAATAAATATGTTTGTTATGGTAAATAAATTAAGAATTCTTTCCAGTCGATATCCTAATTTAGCATCATTTGAGGACACCGAAAAGTCCCAAAATGTTTTACATATATGTCTTATAAAAATCAATGTTGGTTACTGTTTTGGACTTTGTCAAAATATGATCAGAACTATTTACAAAAATTGCACAAAACTGCCTAAATAGCCTCTCTCCCCTCCCCTCCCCTCCCCTCCAGTGACAATTACGGTCACTCTTCAGATTTACACAAACATTAATTCACCTAAAAAACACACACACTTCGTCTTCCTCATCCTGCCAAGACTCACTCACGACTACTCTCACAAATGCACCCAAAACACATACAACTATATATTTACACCTACCTACATACACTAATACACAATTGAACACATAATCCTACATCTACCACCTTACCTAAAGCATAAACACACACAAGAACATACACTCTGCTCACACAGTAGAACACCCACACACTCCCATGGTTACACCAACTAAACCATACACTAACACCTACCAAATTTCCTCTTGACACACCCTAATAGCATCTCGCACACACAATTTGACCCTCCAAACTGAGTAATTACAGTTACACCCCAAATTAATTCTATTCTTTATTAATTTAACTAGATGTCACTAAAACATATACTATCACTCATTTTATTATTTTTCATCACTAAAACTATAATTTACATTTATGCTCCCAAAGTTTTTCAAAATTACAATAATTACCCCAAAATTTTTCATAATTACATTTTTGCCCTAAATTTATTCTAAGCCCCCATACTTTACTAATACCCGAACATTGCTCAAAATTATCACCCTTTTATTTTTTGGAGTACAGGTGGTTATTTTAAACAGCTTCCAAAGTTCGTGATATTACACTCTATACCAGTTTTAGCAGTTAATTGATATATTTGACACTCAAAGATCATCTTGCCATAGACATCGTTGGCTCCGACTTTGAGTTATATTTATGAAATTTTCATCCTTGTCTCTAAGCAACAAACCGCTTTCAACGCCTCCGGCTCTTGGATATCATTCTTGCTTTTATCGAACTCCTCCCACTTGATCACGTTGTTAATTCTGACTTTTAATCAAATCTTTACTTTGACCATTGACCACTCAAATCTATTTGGTGGCTCCGGTAATAGACAAAATTTGCTTTCAGTATTTCTAGACGAATTCAAATTGATTTGGTGGCTCCGCAAGGCCCCTTCTTGTATGTCAACCGTCCAAATTGATTTGGTTGGTCAGTAACAAGCAAAATTTCTTTGTTCATATAGCTAGACGACCAACCATATTCGATTTGGTGCCTCCAGTATCCAGATATGGGGCTTTGTACTTCGACCATTAAAATCTATATGGTGGCTCTGACAATGGATAGAATGGTTAATATGCATATATAGACGACCATTTAAATCAATTCGGTAGCTCCGAGAACAGACAAATATTACTCAGCTAATCCATCGATGGCCACTCACTGTTAATGTTGGTTCCAGAGTCGAGTGATACCCTCTTTTTTTCAAATTGTGTTCATTGATTACTTTTTTATGAATACCTAGGAAGCCCTAAAATGATCCGACTTTAGATCCGCATGATTATCCACAAGTCTGTCTAGAGTCTTGTGGTCTTTTTTGTATTTTCACTAAAAATGTGTTCTTTTCGGTGATGCACACAAGCTCTTTCATTGACGAGCTCTGCAAACACGATATTTTTGTTGTCCTTTTCATTTATTAGGCTTTCATGATTTTTAAAGTTTGTTATTAGGCATGAGTGCCTAATAACGTATTATACTTTATCTATTTAATTAAATTCAATGGTTAGTCCAGTCTAATTTATCCTTTATACATGTAATTAAACCCTAATTTATATGAAACATGGAGATAATTTTCAAATCTGGTAGGCTCCACTAGATCAAATCAGAGATAATTACCAAAATAGGGATAGACCATGTCTAGAAATTTGAAAAAAAAAAATTGGGATGAATCAACTGTGTCACGACCCGAACCCATGGGTAGGCCCGTGACCGGCCGCAGACCCAATAGACTACAACCAAGGGCTCTTCCAGGCCTTACTCACTAAAAATCAATATAAGTTGCAGTGGAAATTAAAACTTCTACAAACTTTAATTACATTATCATATTTTTATTTGAATACAACACTTATGCTGAACTCTTCATAACTCCAATTTGTCAACATCTAAAACTAAACGAACAATCTAAATATTAGCGACTCATTCAATACAGTCTCTGTAGCTCTGCGCCAAATTGTCCCTTCCTATACTCTTCACCATCACCTTACTTTCGAACCTAAAATAATAAGGGGTGAGCTTCCACGTGCTCAATAAGTAATCAATGATTCAGCTATGTGGACCAAAGCATGCAGAAAATAACTCAATTTATATTACAGCCACATTAAGACATCTAAAATCATAAAGTTGGTGCTCATCGGGTAAAACAAAATAGAGTACATGAACCAAAACTGAAGTATAAAATCATTACCACAAAACTCATGGCAACCAGTTCAATCCCAACCTTAGCTCAAACGATATGTTGCGGTCAGTGTACATGCCCCACTAACTAGGGCCCAAAATTCCTCCTCCATCCGGGATAAAATTATGTGGACGCAAGGGCGAACCACGAGCAACAGTACTATGCATCAACGTACAAGCCCCGTTGACCAGGGCCCGAAATCCAACTTTCCCTCGTTGGATATGGGGCACAGCAATCGAATAAACAACATCACTTTTTGATTCATCATAAGCGCAACCACTCATCGATTGATGGTCAAACCATCCTCATACCCCTTTAGATAGTTTTCAAATTGTCCAATATTCACAGTAACGTTAGTTTCCAAAAAATCTCACTTATACCAAATATTTCAAATATGAGATCCATTTCAATTTCTAAACAAAATATCACTCACATGCTGGTCCGGTTTTTCACGAGAAATAAATCATTAAAAACTTTGTTTATCAAATCAAGCCAGAACAACTAAACGTAATTTAAAATAGTCAATGCTAAACTTCACTTTTTATCAGTAGATAAACATATATATTATATATAAAAATACTAGTTGAATCAAAGGGTCACTTACTTGACGCTACGCATTCCTCATATCAAGATCTCTGAAGCGACGATCATGCTGCTACATCCGGCTCATGAACCTTTAATGCCATTCTTTTCCTCTTTATATCCCTATACGTGTTTTAACCCGAAAGCGTCATCGGTCAACACCATATCCATTTTTTACCGAAACCTAAATAACGAACCACACGGATGTCATTCGTTGTCACTCGAGCACGCCTAAGTATTAGGTTTCTCTTAAGTGAGTAAAATTTACCCAACCGCCCCTCGACTTTTGTAAAATTACATATTCGCCTAGATATAACCTAAAAGAGTCTTTTTAGACCACTGGTGGGTTTTTTGGACAAGAACGGTCGTTCCGGGAATTTTTCGCTCAAAACCCTAAACTGCTCATTAAATTGAGCGTTAATGCTCATGATCCAAATATATATCAAACGGCAACGGAATGCCACGAAATTTTAGACACTTAAGCCTCTCGGTATCTTTAGGTCACTGAAAAATTCTAGGCTAAAATAATTTTTTTTACTATGTTAAATAATTCAAAAACCTGTTTGAAAAATAAAATTGTTCGAGACATTTCCATTGCCCAGAACAATTCCAGAAAATTTCACGTCAAAGGTTTCGTAAAAATAAAGGGGATTTTAGTTTGGTACTTTGTCTAAAAATCAGTTTCCAAATGGCTTTTAAAAATCAAAGTAGGGGCTACCCGCTAAAAATTTACTCTACATCATCTTCTTCCTCAAGAAACTCTAACCCTGACCCTAATTGGTACTATATCTTCTCTTCCTCATCAGATATAGCCACCACTCGTTCATGGAACACACACAAAAATACCAAACCCATGCACGATGTCACACTTAAAACACCAACAAGGCTGAATTCGAGAGAAAAGGGTAAGGATTATACCTAAAAGAAAATATGTCCGACTAGAAAACTGATATTTTTAGCCTGAATACAATCTTAAACGAACTCAACTCCTTCTACAAAAGTGTAGATATCGAAAATATACATGATTTAGGCTTTTGAATCACCTAAATCAGATATCGAATGAGAACGTTAGGGCTAGTAAAAAACCTAGACAGGAAATCTGTCCGATTTTGCGAAAACATTGTTTTGGACCTGAAGATGATCTCAAATGGATTCGACTTCTTCTACAAAGTTTTAGATCTTGAAAAGATACATGATTTAGGCTTTTGAATCGTCTAAAGCAGGTATCTTATCAGCAGATTATGGCTTGTCAAAAATCTGGGTGTATGCACTGTTGTGGATGAAATCCGGAACTTGATTCGTGAATAGACCTGCGCAACAAAGAGACAACACCGGTGACTCACTGGAGAGATTTCCGGCGGGAAATCTCCGATGCTTAAGTTAGAGTAAACTCAAGATGGATTTAATCTGACTGTAATTGTAAATCACTTACCATTCTTCATTCCCGCATTTTCCTTTTATAGGGTCTCCCATTAGTGGTTAGTTAATTCCCTCCTAATTGGGGAGTTATCAGATTAATGGGAGGTTACCTATGTTAATGAATAATTACTCCTCTTGAATTGGGGGTTACCACCATAATGGATGGTGGAAACAATGGGGAAGATGAATAGCCTCCACTTCTCATTTATTCATGACAGGTTCTGATGTTATCAGATGATGACATGTGTTACCATCTTATGGGTAGTACTTTTTACCCATATCATTTGCCCCTCATTCCATTTTCTTTTTCAAAGAAGAATGTGGAATTATAGTATAGATATCGGATTGCTTCGGTTTTGGAGTCGTGGTTCTTCATGGCCGAGTAAAGACCTCATGAGGCTCGTCTACTCGACTAAACCGAGTAGAGGCTCTTCAAGGGATTGCCTCCTCGGCTTGGCCGAGTAGAGGCCTACAAGGGGCTCGTCTACTCGGCTAGGCCAAGTAGAGGACTTTCAAGGGTTCGTCTCCTCGGCTTGGCCGAGTAGAGGCCTACAAGGGGCTCGTCTACTCGGCTTAGTAGAGTAGGGGAATGAGCTGCTTGTCTATTCGGCCTGGCCGAGTAGAGGCATGCGATGTGCTCGTATACTCGGCCTAGCCGGGTGGAGGCATGATGAGTTGCTCGTCTACTCGGCCTGGCCGAGCAGAGGCATGAGGAGTAGCTCGTCTATTCGGCTTAACCGAGTATAGGCATGATGAGTAGCTCGTCTACCCCGCCTGGCCGAGCAGAGGGATGAGGAGTAGCTCGTCTACTTGGTTTAGCCGAGTAGAGGCATGATGAGTTACTCGTCTACTCGGCCTGGCCGAGTAGAGGCGTGCCAACGTGCTCGTCTACTCGGCCTGGCCGAGTAGAGGCGTGCCAACGTGCTCGTCTACTCGGCCTGGCCGAGTAGAGGCGTGCCAACGTGCTCGTCTACTCGGCCTGGCCGAGTAGAGGCGTATCAAGATTGGTCTGTCGGTGAGCACAGTTATTGTGTAAGACTGAAAATACGGCCAAAGCTTTCTTGCGGCGGTTAGCAGGCCAAATGCCAACTTCTCCGCATTAGGATACCGTTGCTCGGCTCCCTGAAGAACCTTGCTCACATAGTAAACGGGGAGCTGCTGACCATCTTGTTCTCGGACTAGGACCGCGCTGACCGCAGATTCAGCAACGGCCAAGTAGAGGAAAAGATCTTTTCCCATGACAGGTTTGGAGAGAAGTGGCGGCGATGCTAGGTATTCCTTCAATATATCAAATGAGGTTTGACACTCAGCCGTCCATTCGAAAATTTTTATATTCTTTAATGCCTTGAAGAATGGCAAGCAGCGTTCGGCAGATTTAGAGAGAAACCTGCTAAGGGCAGTAATTCGTCCTGTCAGGATCTGTATTTCCTTGACACGCCTTGGTGCGATCATTTCCTGGATGGCTTTAATTTTCTCAGGGTTAGCTTCAATTCTCCTTTTCTGAAACCATAAACCCGAGAAATTTGCCAGATGAGACCCCAAAGGCGCACTTAGTGGAATGAAAGCGCATACGAAATTCTCGAAGGAGATTAAAGCATTGCTGAAGGTCGACTATGTGCTCTTCAGCTCGAAGGCTTTTGACGAGCATGTCATCTACATAGACTTCCATGCTTCTCCCTACGAGGGGTTTGAAGATTTTGTCGACCAAACTTTTGTAAGTAGCGCCCGCATTTTTTAATCCGAAGGGCATGACCTGATAGTATAACATGCATTGATCTGTGATGAAAGCTGTCTTGGCTATGTCGTCTTCGTGCATGCGAATTTGGTTGTAGCCGGAGAATGCATCCATGAAGCTGAGGAGTTGGTGACCTGACGTGGCATCAATCAGCGTGTCGATGCGCGGCAACGGGTAACTATCTTTCAGGCAGGCTTTGTTCAGATTGGTGTAGTCGATACAAATCCTCCACTTGCCCGTTCCACCCTTTGGCACCATGACGACGTTGGCTACCCAGTCGGGGTAGTCGATTTCTTGGATGAAGCCAGCATCTAGGAGTTTATCAACCTCCTTCTTGATTATCACTTGTCGCTCCCGTGCGAAGGGTCACTTCTTCTGCTTAACGGGTTTGCACGCGGGATTGGCTGAAAGTCGATGTGTGATCACGGATGGGTCTATACCTGGCATGTCTGCCGCACTCCACGCGAAGATGTCCATGTTGGATCGAAGGAAAGAGATTAACCGTTCTCGAATTGTTGGCTCTAGCATAGAGCCAATCCTTACTTTTCGTTCAGTATCTCCTACGAGTGGTATAGAGATAAGAGCTTCTACAGGTTCTGCGCGCCTTAATGCCTTCTCATCGCGCTAATCATCGATCGACAGGGTCTCTTCAGCTCTACAAGAGGCTACGTAGCACCTTCGAGCAAGGTTCTGATCGCCTTTTACGAAGCCAATCCCTACTGGGGTGGGAAATTTCATGACAAGGTGGTAGGTTGAAGCTACTGCTTGTAGCTTGTTAAGACATGTGCGGCCCAAAATCCCGTTATACGACGACTTGACCTTAGCAATGAGGAAATCAAATGTAGGTACTGCATGTCAAGGTGCTTCCCCTACGACGACAGTGAGAGAAGCGATTCCTCTCACTGGAGCAGAGGCACCTGTAAAGCCATATAAAGGAGAAGATATTGGCTTTATCCTATTGTCAGAAATCCCCATCTAATTGAATGCATCTTCGAAGATAATATCGGTTGAACTTCCTGTGTCGACCAAGATGCGCTTAACTTGGAAAGCATCTATACGCAGAGTGATGACTAGAGCATCATCGTGCGGTAGGCTTATTCCGTCGAGATCTACGTCGTTGAACTCCAAAAAGGTGGATGCTCTCGGCCGCTTGGCTGGTCCTTGCATTAAATTAACTTGCCGAGCGTAGGCCTTTCGGGAGGAGCTAGACAGTCCTCCGGAAATGGTGTTTATTGCTGGGGGATCCTTCGGCAGCGTCTCCTCTGTTCTCCGCTGATTTCTTCTTCCATTTATTTGTCGATCACTATTTTTGATGAATTGTTTGAGATTCCCTTTGGCTATGAGATTTTCAATCTCTCGCTGAAGCACCTTGCATTCATCGGTTGTATGCCCATGATCTTTATGGAAGTGACAATATAGTTGGGAGCCTCTATTTTCGGCCGGTCCTCTCATAGGTTTTGGCCATTTGAGGATGCTTTGGCTCTTGATCTAGTTTAGGATGTGCCCCCGAGAAGTATTGAGTGGGGTAAACGACTTGGGGAGCGTTGTTGTCGAGCGTTTGGCTTCGTTTGGATTCCCCCCTTTAGGACGATCTTGTCTTTTGTGCCCAGCGTGCGCTTCTTCGTGCTGCGAGGTTATTGAATCTTTTTCGGCCTGGAGATACTTTTCCACCCTGTTAAGGAGGTCGGACATGTTTTCTGGCAGACGCTTGTTTAGCGAGAAACGTAAGGGTGTGCTTGGTCTCACTCCTCTAGCCATTGCTGCAAACGTTACTCCTGGATCTAAGTGGTCAATGAGGAGTTTTTCAGAGTTGAAGCGAGCGTAGTAGGATTTCAAAGACTCCTTGGGTCCTTGAACGATACGAAAAAGGGCCAAAGAGTTTTTCCTTTGTATCCGACTTGTTAAGAAGTTGTTGCGGAAGGATTCTGCCAACTGGGCCCAACAGGAGATAGAGCGGGGTGCGAGATGTTGAAACCATTTGTGCGCAGCTCCTTTCAGGGTTACCGGGAATGCTCGGCACATAATTTGATCAGGGACTAAGTGCATGTTCATGCCAGAAGTGAAACCAACTAAGTGCTCCATTGGATCTCCAGTGCCATCGTATGATTCACAAGGAGGCATCTTGAAGCTCTGCGGCGTAGGAAAGTGATCAACCTCTTCTGTGAATGGTCATTCAACGATGACTGGGGCGCTGGTGTATTGTTCGGCACGATGCTCACCAGGGTTATAATAAGAGTCTCTCCTGGTAGAATGAGCTTCATAAGAGCTTTCTTCTTGTCTCCTAGATCTCGGGTTGCGCCGTTCATCGTCGGATGGACCATCTTCTACTTGTATTCGCTCCGAAGTCTTTGAGGTTCCTGGTTCTTCATGGTAAGTCAGTGGGTGTTTTACTGGCTGACTCCGCGCAAGAGTTATATGTTGCTCGTTTGGAGGTTCTAATTGCGGAGGTGGATTGCCCGCAGCGGCTTGTAACCGTTCGATGGACTATTGCATAGCCCGAAGAACGGCCATCAAGTCGGCTTGGCTGCTCATGACTTGTAACGCTGTGGTAGGTGCAGATATGTTGACAACTAAGAGCGGAGGAAGGACATTGTTTACGGATGGAGGAACGATTGTCACAGCGGGCGGAGTTACAGTTACAGGTGCTGACGCTGTCGTGACGGCATCCGATATTAGTGCAGGAATTACATGTGCTGCAACTGTGGTGGTTCGTGCTACAGTAGTAGCTGTTGCGACCTTTTTGCCGCGACTAGAGGATGGAGATGCAGCTCCCCCACGAAGTGGATCGCGGATTGGTGGCAAGGGTAAAATTGGTGGAGTTACCCCACCTTGCTGAGCCGGTGGTGTGGGAGTTTGAGACATGGTCTATTCACAAATTTCGCGTCCCACGGATGGCGCCAAAATGTTGTGGATGAAATCCGGAACTTGATTCGTCAATAGACCTGCGCAACAAAGAGACAACACCGGTGACTCGCCGGAGAGATTTCCGGCGGGAAATCTCCGATGCTTAAGTAGAGTTGTCAAACGGGCCGGGCGGCCCGCGGGCTGGCCCGACCCGGCCCGGTTTCGGCCCGGGCTGGCCCGGCCCCGTGGATGAACAGTAACGGCCCGCACACATAGGGCCTGGGGCCTGGGCCTGGACCAGGCCTGAAAATTCTGGAAAACGGCCCGGCCCGGCCCGGCCCGGTTTTGGCCCGGGTTTGGCCCGGCCCGGTTTCGGCCCGGTTTCGGCCCGGTTTCGGCCCGGGCTTGGCCCGGTTACCTGGCCCGGTCTGCGGCCCGGTTTTTGGCCCGGTTTTGGCCCCACCATTTTTTGAATCTTTTGCTTTTCCCCCCCTTTCTTCTCCCCCTTTTTCAAACTTCCACTTTTACCCCCCCAACAGCTATATAACGGCTAGTTTGGGGGGTATTTTAGTCTAACCTATATTTTCCAACTCCTTTACACTCTTACCCTCCCCAACAACTATAAACGGATAGTTTGTAGGGGTATTTTGGTCTTTTGTGAAGTTTCTAAAATCTATAAATTCACACCATTTCTCTCCAATTTTTCACACCAATCTTCTTACTCTCTTCTTACTCTCACAACAAGCTTTGCTACTAGTTTCCTCTCCAATTACTAGTCTTGCTAATTACTACTAGTATTTAGTAATTAATACTCTTGTTTATTAATTACTAGTCTTGCTAAATTCTTTTTAATTACTCTTACTCTCTAATATTTGTTACTCGTTCATTCTTTTAATTACTACTAGTATTTACTAATTAGTACTCTTGTTTATTAATTACTAGTCTTGTTAAATTCTTTTTAATTACTAACTCTCTAATATTTGTTACTCGTTCATTCTTTTAATTGTTATTTCTTATTACTACTCTTATACTTGTGTATTTAGTTACTCTTACAAAGTTTAGCGTGAAATATGTCTGGATTATTGAACAAAATGAGGCGTGCAACGTCATCACGAAAGAAATCATCATCATCGCAAGCACCACCACCAGCACAAGCGCCAGCGCCACGGCCATCAGAAACACCAATCCAAGCACCAACACAACCATTCGTTCGTGGACGAATGAGTACAGGCTCTATGATAGATACCCAAGCCAATTGGGAGTTCAATCAAAACATTCCAGATTTTGAATACACGCCTGATGAAGACCCCCCGCATTATAGTCAAGGACGCAGCTCGGTTGGCGAAGCTACTACTCAGTGGCATAATCTCAACCCTATGCCTGGTCATGATGAAGAAGGGCCGAGCAATGCCTCCGATAACGTGCCAGAAGTCCAGAAGGGGAAAAAGAAGAAAGCCGAGTGTTGGAATCATTTCGACGTAATTACGGTGGACGACACCCGAAAAGCTCGATGTAAGTACTGTCTTAAATTATTTTCGACCGGTAGTGGTAATGGACATCTTAACAGGCATTACCCTGGGTGTGCACCTCGACAAGGCCACGTCGAACCTACCCAAACGCAGTTATCTTTTGACGGTAAGTTATTTGTTTATAATCAGCGAGAGCAAAGAGACGGTCTCGCTGAATTTGTTATTCACGATGAACAAGCCTTTTCTTTTGCCGATAATCCTAAGCACTCTAGATATATGAACACCTACGTTCAACCTTTGTACAAAAAGGTTCATAGAAACACAACGAGGTCCGATGCACTCCGACAGTACAAGGCTGCCAAAGCACGCCTTATCGATTATTTCGATAAATTTGACGGTAAAGTTAGTCTTACTTCTGATATTTGGCAATCTCCTTATACTTTTGTTAGTTATTCTTGTGTGACCGCTCATTGGATTGATGCAGATTGGGTTATGCACAAGAGAATCATCGCTTTCGAGCACTTCCCTTATCCGCACGATGGAATGAACATTGCTACTCTTATATTAAAAGCATGCAACACATTTAAAATTAAGGATAAGATTATGAGTGTTAGTTTTGATAATGCTTCTAATAATAAAGCTGCTGTTGCAGCTTTAAAGGAGACGCTTCAACCTGTACTTGATGGTGAATTATTTCATGTTCGTTGTGTTTGTCACATTATTAACTTAATTGTTCAAGATGGTTTAGCTGCTGCAGGAGATATTCTGCTCAAAATGAGGGGTATGACAGCGTATGTTAATGGCTCGAGTTTGAGAACACAACAATTTAAAACGTTGTGTGTTCAATATAATATGCCTCGCAGGAGAGCAGTTACAGATGTGGTCCACAGGTGGAACTCTACATACCACATGCTTTTACACATTCTGGCATACCGAGAAGTCTACACGCATTTTCTACTAACCCAGTTCCCAGCCGGCTTGCCAACTCAAGAGGAATGGCAGATGGCCACATACCTAGCTGAATTTTTGGAGGTATTCTACACGTCTACCAATTTATTGTCTGGTACGTACTATCCCACCTCTCCTCTCGCTGTAATAGAAATTCTGAAGATGGCTACAATGTTAACAAAATGGAGATATATAGGACCATTTAGGGAAATAGTACAAGTGATGGATCAAAAATTTAATAAATATTGGAGGAAACTGCCTGCTATTTTTACTGTGGCTACTTGTTTAGATCCTAGGTTAAAGTTGCATGGCGTGAACGGCTCGATACAAGAGATATCGAAATTAATGCGCTACACAGCAGAGGACACAACCTTGCTCACAGCAAAAGTGAGCAAGAGGTTTGAGGACTTGTTCAACCTCTATCGTAATTCTGCTGACGTGCGCGGGCGAGCTACATCATCATCCACTGCTGAGAGGTATTATGCGCCATACCTTCAAGGCTTTGAACATCTAGTAGCAAGACAACTACCAGGTGAAGGTACTTCTAATTCGGGAGGTTCGTATAATTTTTCCTCTTTTAATGAGATTGGTGTATATGCAAATACTGATCATTATTCTGATTTATCAAGGCAAGAACAGATTAATTTTAATTTGTTAAATTTTTGGAAACAAAATCAAAACATGTATAAAACTTTATCCCAAATTGCACGGGATGTACTGCCAGTGCAAGCCTCCACGGTTGCTTCAGAGTCGGCATTTTCAGCAAGCGGGAGGGTTTTGGATGACAGGAGGAGTCGTCTTAACCCCGAGTCGCTCGAGCTATGTGTATGTTGGAAGGATTATCTTGATGCGAAATACCGCGAGCAAGATAAACCGATTGATGATAGGAAGAGCAGTGACTCGGATATTGAAGTACTTCCGGATGATTAGGTAATTTGTTTTTATTTTCCTCTTTTGATCCTTTTGGTTGACGTTGCAGATTTCTTGATCTTTGATTGCTGATATTTTGGATAGACATGCATTATTATTTTGATTGTTAGAGTTTTAAGAATAAATTTTTTCACAAAATATACTTTTTTCCATATATATAAAATAATTTTTTACACGCAAGATATATATTTTTTTGTATATATAAAAAAATAGGTAACTTCGCCTGTTTGTTTACAAGCAGCCGGTCCCAAGCCCGGATAAAAGGAGGAGGGCCTATGAACACATTTATTATAATGAACACCTTTAGCCAGAGACTTCTAAGATTTAATGGTGGCAATCTCAAATGTTGTTGAAATAACTTTTAGAAAATATGTGTTTAGAGATAACAAATCTGCGAAATATACATGTTCACGATGAGAGATCATCATCAACGATATTCTCGCAAACATTCTTACATTAGCCCTTGGGCTCAGAAACTGTACATTTGGAATAAAGAAATTGCAGGGTTATTAGGCTTTATCAAGAAGTTTGTTAGGTAAGATATTCCTAACTTGCTGATCTTGGCCATTCCATTGTGCCTTTGTAAGTTTCTTCCACTTAAAGAACCCTAGAAACTGAGTATTTGCTAACAAGAAACATCAGCAAAGCTTGCCCTCATCACTTTCTCATTTTTGAGAACATTAGGTTGATTAATTTGAAGTTGGTTTACTATTAAAACATTTTGTGAAAGTTGCGCATGTTAAATAAGATTTAATCAAAGTTTCAACAGTTCAGACCGGTCATTTAAGTAATATGCATCTAAAACTCCCTATCTTTAAAATTGAATAACATGAAAAAAAAAAAAAAAAAAAAAAGGGCCCGGGCCCGGCCCAAGCCCGGCCCTAAATATTGGGCTTAGGGCCTGGGCCTGGACCAGGCCTAGGATTTCCTTCGCCAGGCCCGGCCCGGCCCGGCCCGTTTTCCCCTCACTTGGCCCGGCCCCGGCCCGGCCCGTTAGCAGGCCCGATGGGCTTGGGCTGGGCCGGCCCAAGCCCGGCCCTTTGACACCTCTATGCTTAAGTTAGAGTAAACTCAAGATGGATTTAATCTGCTTGTAATTGTAAATCACTTACCATTCTTCATTCCCGCATTTTCCTTTTATAGGGTCTCCCATTAGTGGTTAGTTAATTCCCTCCTAATTGGGGAGTTATCAGATTAATGGGAGGTTACCTATGTTAATGAATAATTACTCCTCTTGAATTGGGGGTTACCACCATAATGGATGGTGGAAACAATGGGGAAGATGGATAGCCCAAACTTCTCATTTATTCATGACTGGTTCTGATGTTATCAGATGATGACATGTGTTACCATCTTATGGGTAGTGCTCGTCTACTCGGCCTGGCCGAGTAGAGGCGTGCCAACGTGCTCGTCTACTCGGCCTGGCCGAGTAGAGGCGTATCAACGTGCTCGTCTACTCGGCCTGGCCGAGTAGAGGCGTACGGTCCAATGCGCTCGTCTGCTCGGCAGAGGCCAGGACCAAAGTAGCTCGTCCATTCGGCTATGTTGTAGTCACCGTCGTGGGGTAATCAGGTAATTTTGCCCCTCAGTTTTATTTACTGGATCCTGCCACGTGTCTAGGGTAAATCAACCGTCTTGAAATCTCGTCCGTTGGATGAGACTCTAGTTTCTATATAATGGGGGAAACCTTTTACCCTTTTCGCAACTTCTCATTTCTTCAAAGTGTTGTTGAGAGAGGGTGAGGTTACTTGGAGGCTTTGTTCAAAGGAGAATTTCCAAAGAGTTCGAAGGTTCTTCTTTTCCAAGTAAGCTTCAAACTTGTTTTCAAATTTTCTTTTGAGATCTCTTGTTTTGATCTAAAATTATGTCCAACATGGATGAAGAAACTGTTTCTGAGCATAATGTACAAGGTGTTAGGATAGAGCCTACCTTTGATCCCTTGTTTTTAGAAATCGGAGTTCCTTTGGTTCCTTTCCAAAAGTCAAGGGGGGGTTCCTGCTAGGGAAGTCTTAAGGGAAAATGATCAGTCTCCTAAGCCCTTTGACGCGCACACTCTTAGAAGCAAGTTGAGTAGTTACGACTTGAAGCTTCTGCGTGAGCGCTGCAAAATTCTGCCGACTATAAAACTTAGGCTCCCCGATGAGAATGAATCAGCCAACATGACTACACTATACGAGATTGGTGTTTATTGGGACATGCTTATCAATGGCTTTAGAATTCCCCTTCACCCTTTCTTTATCAGAGTCTTGAAAGTCTACAGCCTTGCGCCCGGCCAATTTTCTCCTCACGCATGGCGTTTTATGAGTTTATTTATCTATCAGTGCGATAAGCTAGGTTTAAACCCTAGGGTTAGAGTATTTAAATGGTTTTTTATTATCTGTACGATAACTAAGCAAGTAGGTTGGTACTTTTTAAGTCGGCGCTCAAAGGCCGAAGCCAACCTATATCCGCATCCTCCATCATCCAATCACCATTGGAAGGAAAGATTTTTGTTCGTTAAATTGCCTAAGTCTCAAAGGAGTGAAGTCAATAATGTATGGCTCCCTGAGTGCGAGACTAGAGCCTGTAACAAATTAAAAGAGATGGATTTGATGGAGACTGACCTTGAACACATTGGGAAGCTTAAGGGGGCTGAGCCTTTAGAGTCCAGGTATTCTTTGAGTAATGATCAGCTCCGCGAATGCGGTATCATCTACTCTCCTGAGCCCCAAGATCTTATTGATGAGGAAGATGAAGAGGAAGAGGGCGAAAATGATCATGGTAAAGCTCTTACCACACCTTGAGTTTGTCTAATCGTGAATGGTAATCTTACTTTTGTTTTGTATGCAGAAAACATGTCGTCACGAGCGCAAGGAGATCCACCACTGTTCGATGCCCAAGGGATTTTGGGGAACATAATCCCTGACGAGCTAGCTTCGATTCATGGGGTCGAGGATGAGGAGATGCAGGATCTGGACTTTGGTGTTTTTATTTCTGGATCTCAGCCGAAGGTGACGGAGACTCAAACTGAGAACTTTGTCTTGGGTTTGAGTTCCGTGGACAAGTCTAAGGAGGCTTCCAAGAAGCGAAAAGTCTCAAGTAAGGCTGGGAGTAGAGCCACATCATCCTCTGTTCGTCCTGATACTCCGCATCGTCCTGCCTGGGGAGTATCCATTTATGAGTCTGTGTTCAAGTGTCCCCGAACGGCATGGGATTGGTCTAGCCATGCAATCATTCCCATGGATAGGAAGACGTTGTCTGGCTATGGAGTCACGGAGACGGCTAATGGGATGGTCCAGTTAATGTCACAGGTTTACTTCTTCTCTCTTCTTTCTTTTTGAGAGTTTTGCGTTTTCATTCGAACTCTTTGTTGTATAGGCTATGGCGCAAGTGCAGATCGGCACCGAGAAGCTAATTGCTGCAGACAAGGTTTTGGACGAGGAGAAGAAGAGAGTAGCGATTGAGAACAACTTTCGCAGGGAGGCTGAGAAGAAAGTTGAAGACTTGAGTAAGAAGGTAGAGCGTTTGGAACTGTCCAACACCGGGCTTACTACTAGGATTGGGGACTTGGAGGCTGAGAAGTCCACGGTGGGATTTCAGGCTGTGCAACTGTTCAAGAGGTCCAAGGTTTTTCTGGATCAGCGTCTCCGCGACTCCAAAGGGGCGCTTGTGCACGGCTACAACGAGTGCAAGAATGATGTCTCCAAGGATTATCCTGACCTTGACATGAGCATTTATGAGCACAAGTTTGCCCGAGAGGTTGCTTCAGAGACCGAGCGCCGGGCCGAAGAGGTTGAACGCAAGAAAGCTGCCAGTTCCCGCGCGCTCACTAGCCCTTCTGTGAGTCGCAGTGTAGGTGCTTCGGGGTCGGAGTCTATGGTTGTTTCAAGGCCGCAACTGCCTCTGGCTGAAGGTTACTCCCAAGAGGTGGAAGTACCAAGAGATGTCGCTGAGCAGGATGATTATATTAGGTTTTGCTTCGTCTATTAGATTTAGTCTTTGTAGTTTCTTTTTAGATCTATTTTGTTGCCTCCGGGCTTTGATGTGTAAACTCTTAACTTCTTTTATCCCAACGTTGAGGTTCTATTTTTGCGTTTTGGCATTCTTGCTTGCAAAAGTGTGAAATCTTATTCCATTTATGATGAAGAAAGATATATTAATGGCTGAGCCAAGTCCAAGAAAATGGAAAAGAACTTTGGGCTGCTAGGCTTCACAAAGCCGTAGAGCCGACCTAGAAAAGAACAAACTAAAGACTACTGGCCTGTGTAAAGCCGTAGAGTCTCAAAATCTTAAAAAGGAACAATCTAAAGCATGAGCAAGATCTAATAAACAAGAGCGAAAGCAATCAGAGGCAATCAGAGGCGGTAAGGGCTCAAGTTCATGCATAATAGCGCCTCAAGTTCACTGCATTCCACGTGCGCGGTATGGCTCTTCCATCGATGTGCTCTAAGTGATAGGCGCCCGGGCCTGCCAGATTGATCACTCTATAAGGACCTTCCCAGTTTGGTGCTAACTTGCCAACTGCCTCACGTGGAGCTGAAGCTTTGATACGGCGCAAGACGAGGTCGCCTACTCGGAATGCGCGATGTCAGACTCTCTGGTCATAAAATTTGGATACCCGATGTTTGCAGGCTGCAAGGCATACTGCTGCTTGTTCATGACGCTCGTCAAGGAGGTCAAGGCTAGCTCGGAGATCTTCCTCATTTTGGACAGGGTCGTGGGTTGTTAGCCGAAGGGACGGCAATCCTACCTCAACGGGAATGAGGGCGTCTGTCCCAAATGATAAACTGAAAAGAGTCTCGCCCGTAGAGGTTCTTGTCGTCGTATTGTAAGCCTAGGGATTTTGGGTAATTCGTCTACCCATAGTCCTTTGGCTCCATCCAGCTTTTTCTTTATCCCTTGAAGAAGAGTACGATTCGTAACTTCAGTCTGCCCATTCGTTTGTGGGTGAGCCACAGAAGTAAAGCGTTGCCCAATGCTTAAGTTGGCACAAAATGTTTGAAAGGTGGGGTTGTCGAACTGTTTCCCATTGTCAGTTTCAAGCACGCGCGGGATTCCAAAGCGACAAACCACGGTGCGCCAAAAGAAATCTTCACATTTCTTTTCAGAGATTGTAGCCAGGGCCTCGGCTTCAACCCACTTAGTGAAGTAGTCCACTGCCACAATTACAAATCGGCGTTGACCTGTAGCCGGAGGGAAAGGGCCCATGATGTTAATTCCCCACATTGCGAATGGTATGGGGCTACTTAACGATGATAGGGGACTTGGTGATTGTCTGGGGATCGAGGAGAAACATTGGCAAGCATCGCACTTTTTTGTATAGTCCAAGGCATCATGGTGCATGGTCGGCCAGTAATATCCTTGGCGGAGAACTTTGTGCGCTAGAGCACGTCCTCCTAAGTGTTGTCCGCATATGCCTTCGTGGACTTCCCGCAGGGCATAGTCGAATTCCGTCGGGGTGAGACAACGAAGGTAAGGAAGAGTGAAAGATCGTTTGTATAACACATCTTCCACAATGGCGTACCGAGCCGAGCGATGGATGATGCTCCTGGCTTGCTTCCGATCGGCAGGTAGTGTGCCATCCTGAAGGTAGGCCTTGATGGGATCAATCCATGATGGCTCATGCTCGGTTTGCATGACTTCCTTTGCAGCGATGCTCGGTTCATGCAAGAGTTCCAGATGGATTGTGCGGCCGAAACCTGACGGGTCAAGAGAGGCCAACCTTGAGAGTGCGTCTGCGGAAGTATTGTCTTCTCTGTGAATTTGCATAATCCTGAATAGGGTGAACGTATTCGCAATCTCTTTCGCTTTACGCAAGTAATCGGCCATCATTGGGTCTGTTGCTTCATATTCGCCTGACATTTGCTTCACGACGAGCGCAGAGTCGCTGAAAGCATGGAGAGACGCTACACGCATTGCACGTGCCAGATGCATGCCTGCTACCAAGGATTCATATTCTGCTTCATTGTTGGAAGCCTGGAAGTCGAAGCGAAGAGCATACTCTATGATTAGGCCATCCGGCCCATTGAGGATCAGCCCAGCTCCACTTCCGCTTGCATTTGACGATCCATCAACATAGAGCGTCCATGTAAACAGCCCAGTTTGGGCGGGGAGGAGATGCTCTTTGACCTCAAGGAGAAGCTCTTCAGCTTCAATGGGAAGTGTACACTCGACGATGAAATCGGCCAAGGCTTGCCCTTTGATTGAAGGTCGAGGTCTATAGTATATGTCGAACTCGCCTAACTCGACTGACCCGGGAACAAGACGACCGAAAAGGTCTGGTCTGTGTAATATCCGTCTAAGCGGTTTGTCGGTGAGCACAGTTATTGTGTGACACTTAAAATACGGCCGAAGCTTTCTTGCGGCGGTTAGCAGGGCAAATGCCAACTTCTCCGCATTAGGATACCGTTGCTCGGCTCCCTGAAGAACCTTGCTCACATAGTAGACAGGGAGTTACTGACCATCTTGTTCTCGGACTAGGACCGCGCTGAACGTAGATTCAGCAACAGCCAAGTAGAGGAAAAGATCTTCTCCCATGACAGGTTTGGAGAGAAGTGGCGGCGATGCTAGGTATTCTTTCAATATATCAAAGCAGGTTTGACACTCAGCCGTCCATTAAAATTTTTTTATATTCTTTAATGCCTTGAAGAATGGCAAGCAGCGTTCGGTAGATTTAGAGAGAAACCTGCTAAGGGCAGCAATTCGTCCTGTCAGGATCTGTATTTCCTTGACACGCCTTGGTGCGATCATTTCCTGGATGGCTTTAATTTTCTCAGGGTTAGCTTCAATTCCCCTTTCTGAGACCATAAACCCAAGAAATTTGCCAGATGATACCCCAAAGGCGCACTTAGTGGGATTAAGGCGCATACGAAATTCTCGAAAGAGATTAAAGCATTGCTGAAGGTCGACAATGTGCTCTTCAGCTCGAAGGCTTTTGACGAGCATGTCGTCTACATAGACTTCCATGCTTCTCCCTATGAGGGGTTTGAAGATTATGTCGACCAACCTTTGGTAAGTAGCGCCCGTATTTTTTAATCTGAAGGGCATGACCTGATAGCAGAACAGGCCTTGATCTGTGACGAAAGCTGTCTTGGCTATGTCGTCTTCGTGCATGCGAATTTGGTTGTAGCCGGAGAATGCATCCATGAAGATGAGGAGTTGATGACCTGACGTGGCATCAATCAGCGTGTCGATGCGCGTCAGCGGGTAACTATCTTTCGGGCAGGCTCTGTTCAGATCGGTGTAGTCGATACAAATCCTCCACTTGCCCATTCCGCCCTTTGGCACCATGACAACGTTGGCTACCCAGTCGGGGTAGTCGATTTCTTGGATGAAGCCAACATCTAGGAGTTTATCAACCTCCTTCTTGATTATCACTTGCCGCTCCGGTGCGAAGGGTCGCTTCTTCTCCTTAACGGGTTTGCACACGGAATTGGCTGAAAGTCGATGTGTGATCACGGATGGGTCTATACCTGGCATGTCTGCCGCACTCCACACGAAGATGTCCATGTTGGATCGAAGGAAAGAGATTAACCGTTCTCAAATTATTGGCTCTAGCATAGAGCCAATCCTTACTTGTCGTTCAGTATCTCCTTCTACGAGTGGTATAGAGATAAGAGCTTCTATAGGCTCTGCGCGCCTTAGTGCCTTCTCATCGCGTTAATCATCGATCGACAGGGTCTCTTCAGCTCTGCAAGAGGCTACGTAGCACCTTCGAGCAAGGGTCTGATCGCCTTTTACGAAGCCAATCCCTACTGGGGTGGGAAATTTCATGACAAGGTGGTAGGTTGAAGCTACTGCTTGTAGCTTGTTAAGACCTGTGCGGACCAAAATCCTGTTATACGACGACTCGACCTTAGCAATGATGAAATAAAGTGTAGGTACTGCCTGTCGAGGTGCTTCCCCTACGACGACAGTGAGAGAAGCGATTCCTCTCACTGGAGCAGAGGCACCTGTAAAGCCATATAAAGGAGAAGATATTGGCTTTATCCTATCGTCAGAAATCCCCATCTGATTGAATGCATCTTCGAAGATAATATCGGCTGAACTTCCTGTGTCGACCAAGATGCGCTTAACTTGGAAAGCATCTATGCGCAGAGTGATGACTAGAGCATCATCGTGCGGCAGGCTTATTCCGTCGAGATCTACGCCGTTGAACTCCAAAGAGGTGGATGCTCTCGGCCGCTTGGCTGGTCCTTGCGTTAAATTAACTTGCCGAGCGTAGGCCTTTCGGGAAGAGCTAGACAGTCCTCCAGCGCTCGGTCCTCCGGAAATGGTGTTTATCACTGGGGGATCCTTCGGCAGCGTCTCCTCTGTTCTCCGCTGATTTCTTCTTCCATTTTGTTGTCGATCATTGTTTTTGATGAATTGTTTGAGATGCCATTTGGCTATGAGATTTTCAATCTCTCGCTGAAGCACCTTGCATTCATCGGTTGTATGCCCGTGATCTTTATGGAAGTGACAATATAGTTGGGAGCCTCTATTTTCGGCCGGTCCTCTCATAGGTTTTGGCCATTTGAGGATGCTTTGGCTCTTGATCTAGTTTAGGATGTGCCCCCGAGAAGTATTGAGTGGGGTAAACGACTTGGCGAGCGTTGCTCTCGAGCGTTTGGCTTCATTTGGATTCCCCCCTTCAGGACGATCTTGTCTTTTGTGCCCAGCGTGCGCTTCTTCGTGCTGCGAGGTTAGTGAATCTTCTTCGGCCCGAAGATGTTTTTCCACCCTGTTAAGGAGGTCCGACATGTTTTCTGGCGGACGCTTGTTTAGCGAGAAACGTAAGGGTGTGCTTGGTCTCACTCCTCTAGCCATTGCTGCAAACGTTACTCCTGGATCTAAGTGGTCAATGAGGAGTTTTTCGGAGTTGAAGCGAGCGTAGTAGGATTTCAAGGACTCCTTAGGTCCTTGAACGATACGGAAAAGGGCCGAAGAGTTTTTCCTTTATATCCGACTTGTTAAGAAGTTGGTACGGAAGGATTCTGCCAAATGGGCCCAACAGGAGATAGAGCGGGGTGCGAGATGTTGAAACCATACGTGCGTAGCGCTGTTCAGGGTTACCGGGAATGCTTGGCACATAATTTGATCAGGGACTAAGTGCAGGTTCATGCCAGAAGTGAAACGAGCTAAGTGCTCCATTGGGTCTCCAGTGGCATCGTATGATTCACAGGGAGCCATCTTGAAGCTCTGCGGCGTAGGAAATTGATCAACCTCTTCTACGAATAGTCGTCCAATGATGACTGGGGCGTTGGTGTATAGTTCGGTACGATGCTCACCAGGGTTATAATAATAGTCCCTCCTGGTAGAATGAGCTTCATAAGAGCTTTCTTCTTGTCTCCTAGATCTCGGGTTGCGTCGTTCATCGTCGGATGGACCATCTTCTACTTGTATTTGCTCCGGAGTCTTTGAAGTTCCTGGTTCTTCATGGAAATTCAATCGGTGTTTAACTGGCTGCCTCCGCGCACCAGTTACATGTTGCTCGTTTGGAGGTTCTGATTGCGGAGGTGGATTGCCCACAGCGGCTTGTAACCGTTCGATAGACTGTTGCATAGCCCGAAGAATGGCCATCAAGTCGGCTTGGCTGCTCATGACTGGTAATGTTGTGGTAGGTGCGGATATGTTGACAGCTTGGAGCGGAGGAAGGACAGTGTTTACGGAGGGAGGATCGATTGTCACAGCGGGCTGAGTTACCGTTACGGGTGCTGACGCTGTCGTGACGGCATCCGATATTACTGCATGAATTACATGTGCTGCAAATGTGGTGGTTCGTGCTACTGTAGTAGCTGTTGCGACCTTTTTGCCGCGACTAGAGGATGGAGATGCAGCTCCCCCACGAAGTGGATCGCGGATTGGTGGCAAGGGTAATATTGGTGGAGTTGCCCCACCTTGCTGAGCCGGTGGTGTGGGAGTTTGAGACATGGTCTATTCACGAATTTTGCGTCCCACGGATGGCGCCAAAATGTTGTGGATGAAATCCGGAACTTGATTCGTGAATAGACCTGCGCAACAAAGAGACCACACTGGTGACTCGCCGGAGAGATTTCCGGCGGGAAATCTCTGATGCTTAAGTTAGAGTAAACTCAAGATGGATTTAATCTGCTTGTAATTGTAAATCACTTACCATTCTTCATTCCCGCATTTTCCTTTTATAGGGTCTCCCATTAGTGGTTAGTTAATTCCCTCCTAATTGGGGAGTTATCAGATTAATGGGAGGTTACCTATGTTAATGAATAATTACTCCTCTTGAATTGGGGGTTACCACCATAATGGATGGTGGAAACAATGGGGAAGATGAATAGCCTCAACTTCTCATTTATTCATGACTGGTTCTGATGTTATCAAATGATGACATGTGTTACCATCTTATGAGGCCCCCTTAAATTAGACCCATATCCGGGCCGACCCATATTTTTCAGTTCGGTCTGATTCGGGTACATGTTAGCTGGGTATACCTATAAATCTCACCTATATATACATGTATGGGCCATTCTCCTTATTTAGCCTAGCCCTTTTTGTTTTAGGTTTTGGTTTGGGGACTCTGCCGTCTCTTGCCCTGTCCTTCCTTTCTTCCTCAGAGTTTCATACCACAGACCCATCTCTCTCTCTCACTCACTCACAGATCCACTCCACTACAAATGATCAATTCCACTCCACCGTGGATTCACTCAATCATAGCCTATGACAGATCTGTCGATACTTATCCGCCTCTCTCTATCTTACTCATAGAACCACCACCACCATGGATCTGCCGATTGTCATGGCAACTATTACCGTTTCTACCGTTGGTCTCTCACTCACTCATAGATCCATCCTCGGTGGACATGGCAACTACCACCATTTATGCCGTCGACTTCCACTTCCACCGTCAACCCAGCTCCGCCGTCGACTTCCACTTCCACCGTCACCATCGAATCTATGGCTATGCTTTGATGCTACTGTTGAACACTTGAAGTGTTGATTCTATTATTGTCTTTTGCTTGATTTTGTTATGCATTTCAATCATTTGGTATTTGTTATTGTTGGCACCAAAGTTTTGACAAAGGATGTTGCAAAAACGAAGCCCAAATTTTGGTCTTCTTTTAAAGTCCAATAAATATTGAATTGGGCTAACTATGGCCCAATTGGGATAAAGGTGGCCATATCCATAGATGAAGTCAGATTCTAAAAAAAAATAAAAAAAATTGGATAAAGTTATATTCTATTTGGAGATAAATGATAGCAATTCATAAAGATATGCTTGATTTTATCAACACATGGGATTAACTTGAAGAGAAGTTCCATTCAAGAGAAGGAGACTTCAACCATTTAAGGAGCTCTCTCGGCAGAACTGAGTGGGCAGAAGAGAGGTAGAGAAAAAGTCAGAGGAAGATCAAGAGTGATCAAGAGAAAAGGAGAAGGAAAAACTGAAACAAAAGGAGAGAAAGGACAAAGGGAGATAAGTCAACAGAAGACTCAGCAAAGCAAAGGAAAAAAGAGAAGAGAGCTACTGTTGCAGCAGAAAGGAAAGAAGAAAAGAAGGAAAAAAAAAAGAGGAAGTATGGGATCAAGGTGAATCCCATTTCTTTTTTTATTTCTAAACTTTTCTTTACTTCATGTAAGATCTCATGATTTATTAATGAAGGTTTCATATATATTTTTGTTTGTCATTTATGTTGGATTTGATATTTGTGTTTCTTTAATCGGAGGTGGTCATTGACGTAATTAACAGTTGGCTTTTTAACCATCCGGAAATATGAATTCACTATATAAAATAGTAAACGTCATTATATACATACGACAGGATTTTGTGATGCAAGATTCAACGCTAATCAATAGCGGCGAAAAATGTGTCATCAAATTTTGCTATGCCCAGTGGGACATGTTCCTCCTCCCATCTTTAGAAATGCATTTTTTTTTATATATATCCATATTTTCGACAAAAAAAGGTACTTTCTGCTTCTTTATTTGCTGTTCATTTTTCTGTGCCAGCCATATTTGCTTTGGTTGATTACTATTGCAACAGGAATAAAATTGCTATATCAGAAAGGACAAAAAAGGGGCGCATTACTTCTGCTGTCGAGGGGTCTTGACCCCTGGATATCATGGTGGTTAATGAACGGCCATACTTGCGGGCCTTGTTGCATCTTCTGTTGTTCATAGAGAAACAAAAATATAAAATGGGATATAGCGCTGTGGGCCAAATCAACTAAACTCAAAAATTGTTTACTGCATTGGCCTATATTTGTCTGAAAAACATTTTTATTATCTTTATTCTTTTTGCCATATATTCTTATTATTAAGACTGGCATTTTGGAAAAAAATATATATATCCAAGAAAAAAAAAGTTTCGTTAAAAAAAGAAAAGAAAATGCAATATATATTTATTTATTTAATTATTCATTTCTTCCAAGCACTAACTTATACTTTTGAGTGTTTGGCAGGAATGAAATCACCATCATAAGATCAAAATTCACGCTCGTGGTTCGAAAGAAAGAAGTTATGACATATAAAGATGCATTGTAACCACTGGCCCAAAGATCACCAGGCCTACGGGTTCATACCTCTTGGGACAAAAGTCAAGGCCACAAGTCCCCAAGGGGTTAGCCCCTATGGAACAAAGGTTAAGGCCACAGGTTCCTAGGGGCCTCCTATCTATGGAACAAGGGTCAAGGCCACATGTTCCTAGGGACATGCCATCTTGGAACAAGGGTCAAGGCCACAAGTTCCTGGGGGCATGCCATTTATGGAACAAAGGTCAAGGCCACAAGTTCATAGGGGTATGCCATCTATAGAACGAGGGTCAATGCCACAAGTTCTTAGAGGCCACATGCCTGCAGAACATAGGCCACCCACAAACTTATACCCCTTGGGACATAGGCTACGGCCACAAATCCGTAAGGGGCCAGTCCTCAAGGAACAAAGGCCAAGGCCATAGGTCCCTAAGGGCTCCTCGCTGGTGGAACATGGGCTACGACCACAGTTTCCCCAGGGGTCACCCCTTTTGGAACATAGGCTATGGCCTCGAGTTTCTAAGGGCTCACTGCTTGTGGAAAATTGGCCACGGCCTCAATTTCCTAAGGAGCATTATCTTATAAAGCATAGGCTTCAGGGTTTGCATCCCATAGCCAATGAGGCAAAGGCACCCGTCGCAGTAAAGCCACTGGGGCATAAGCTAAGGCCACATCCAGTCAGAACCCCTAGACCTCGCCAGGATAACCCGCGAGGATGTTTCTCGTCTGCTCAAGAACACCCCCAAGCAATGACTGGGCTACCAAAGGGTATCCTATCCAGAAAGCATATTGGGTCCCAAAAGAGTCCATTGGGAAATAATCAACATGGATGGGAACCGGTTAAAATTCAAGTAAATCAACCAAGAAATATTTGTGAAATTAAAGTCCTCTAAAGGGCCAAGACTTTAGAAGCCAATGTCGAACCAAACAGGCATGTGCCGTCAGGAAACTCCAGGCGATTTATCCTATCTGTCTGGCCAAAATGTTGAGTTTGTTTCTACGATGGTGGTAGGGTCAAGACCAGTGGGGCATAAAGATGGATCTACTTCTCAAAACCAGTCAGCCGCTATAGCTGCTAGTCTAAATAAGACATTGAGCCTTGAGACAGGCGAGATAAGGCCCACAGAGTCACCGGTATTTGGAAATGAAGCAAGGAAAGGACCAAACTGCCAGCCAAATCCTAAAAGGAATGTGAGGGAAGAAGTGCGTGTGGTTGATAGTCAAAGTTCCACTGCTTCCAGTAAGGAAAAAGAACCCAAGAGGAGATAAAAGAATGGTACATCAGGAGGACTGCTCAGTTCGTGTAAACCACTCTAAAACCACTCTATGGCAGCCAAAGAGGCACCCGTCGAAGGGGCTATTAATCCGTTATTCAAGGAAGTGCCTGATAAGTTGGCGTCTTCTGAAAGTGCCTCAACTATTCAGACTTCTTCCTCTTCTTCCAGCGAGAATACCAAACATGGTCGGCATTCAATACCAAATGATAAAAGTGAGGATAACTTCTCTTCTGATGACAAGGTTGCTCGCCTAGAAGCCCAGATGGCCCATCAGATGGCTGTGATGATGGCGCAGATAGAAGACCTAACAGCTAAATTATCAAAGGCTACTGCAAAGAAAAAGTCATCATCCCGCCATGACAAATCAAGGCGTTATGATCAAGCAAAAGGCTTTACAGCCTTTGGAGCAAATCGTATGAGAAGCGATGGTCATGTCAACCATAGCTCCCAACCTTTCGGCACACCATATGCAGAGGCCAAGACAAGTCAAACCCGCAACCTTTATGCTGGAGGGGACCCTAAACAACATCACCTACCCAGAGGAAGTTTGGAGCCAAACCTCTTATCTTATAACGATTGTATAGTCAAAAGGGAGACGAGGAAAGTCGAAGATGGGACCACTCCCACTGCTAGCTTGGTAACAAAACCATACTGTTAGGATCAAGCGCTTACCACTGCACCAAAATTAATTGTTGTTAGTAAGGGCGCAATTTTATTTCCTTATAGTCCTGGCTCAGCAGCTAATGCACACGGTCGAGTACACAAGGGAGTAGATGGACGCGGCCAACCTCTGATCTGCCAACAATCCCTTCCCCAGATACACCCCGGGGGACTCGAACCCGTGACCTGCTCTGATACCAATTGTTAGGATCAAGCGCTTACCACTGCACCAAAAGCAATTGCTGTTAGTAAGGGTGCAACTTTATTTCCTTATAGTCCTGGCACAGCAGCCAGCGCACACGGTCGAGTACACAAGGGAGTAGATGGATGCGGCCAACCTCCGATCTGCCAACACATACCCATCCTCGGTAGACCAAGTCCCTTTTCCACCCACTTTCACTCAGCCAGACTTCCGAAGGTTTAACGGGAAAGGAAATCCAAATGAGCATGTAGCTCATTTTATTGCTCGTCTAGCCCATTTAGACGAAAATAAGCTTTTATGTAGACAACTGTTCGTGCAATCCTTGGAGGGCCCTGCTTTTGTATGGTACTCCAATATGCCAGAAGGGTCAATTCCTGACTGGGACACTCTGATCAGGGAGTTTTACAACCAGTTCAGTAATACAGAAGGAATAGTGAGTATAGCGGAGCTGATCAATACAAAACAGCATGACAATGAGTCAACATCCGATTTCATTGCAAGATGACATGCTCTCACTTTTAGGGGTTCTCATAACTTTAGCCAAGGAGAAATGCTACAAATGGGCTCAATGACTTGTGTACGAGAGCACACGACCTCGAAATGCACTTGGGCCAAAGAAAGGTAAGATCTAGAGCCACTGACAAAGTCAAAACCGCTCTAGTGGAGGAAAGAAGAAAGGAAATGGTGGGGGTGAAAAAAGACCTTCATTAAAGGAAAGGATGGAGAAAAAGTATTTTTTTTCCTGACGAAGGACCTTTTTGAGAAATTGTTAAAAGAAGACCTCATAACCCTCCCTCAAATGAAAAGGCCTAGCGAGGAAGGAAAGATCAATGACCCCAATTACCGTCCTTATCATCGTTTAATGAGTCATCATATTGAAAAGTGTTTTGTCCTAAAGGAACGGATACAAAATATCATCAATGCAGGTGGCATAAGCCTCCCTCATATCGAGAGAACCATAGCTAACCCTATCACATTGGCACTTGAACCAGAAGAGATATTGAGATTGTCTAGTCCTCCCTCAGCAGATGTACCTCACTCTCCTTCCATTGATAACGAGGGGGAATGGGTCCTTTTTTAAAGCAGGAGTGCTAAGAAAAGGCGTGAATGACAGTCCAAGCAGTCCTCACATGTTGCAAGTAAACAACAAGGGGCCTTGGAGAAATTCAAGAGATTGAAAGCCCTCAAGGACAAGAAGAAAAAGAAGAAGATCTTTAAGAAAAATTACAAGGGATATCCAACCACTAAGGAGTTGTTGATCCAACCTCCTAGGCTGCCAGTTACTCTCCATGAGTTCTTTCCCTAAGAATATCAGTCAAATTCTGAACTGAGTAATAATGAAGAGAAAGGTACAGTGCTTGTGTCTGATGGACAAGATGTAACTCTGGAAGATATTGAGGAAAAGTTAAGATCCTTGCTAGTGGGGCAAGATGAGACATGTTCTTATGCTTGCAAGTCTGATGGCTCATATTATCCTCAGGGAGGGACATATGATGGGGGAAGTATTGGAAGCTCCCATTTTTCCATTGATGACCGGTTTGCATGCAACATCATCACAGTGGATGTTGATTTTTGGTACAAGAGATGTTGAAGTCACACACAATGCTCGGGACCAAGCAAGATCAGTTGTAAATATGCAGAGGATAGGCCTTGCAAGAACAAGAATATCTATTGATCTGGACAATAGCCTGATGAATCAAAATAGAACAATCATTCAGATGAGGCAAATAATAAGGGCACCATACCCAGCATGGGTAGATCAAGTACCTTATCCCTTAGGATACATTATTCCTTACTTTCATCTATATAGAGGATCTGATTGTCCTAGGAAACACCTTGTTTTGTTTCTCGCTATATGTGGCGACACAACACGAAGTCAAGCACTCCTGCTAAGGCAGTTCCGGTTGTCTTTAGAGGGTATGGCCCTCTCTTGGTATTTCAACCTCCTCCCAGAATCTATCCCTGACTGGGATACACTGGCTGATAGGTTCTATAGAAAGTTTTATGTATCTTCTCCATTACAAATGGGGTACGATGATGTAGAAGACATTGACCAAGTCTTTGTGCAAGATTATTCCTTCTCAAAAATTTCGGCCAAATATCTGCTTAACGTAACATTGGAGTTCGCTAGGGCCAGGGATACGAGGGTCTCATTGCCTGGAGATTTGTACCCACCTAAAGTAAGGCGAGTCCAGTTCCTTGAAGGATATAAACTCCCTAACTTCATTAAATATAAGGGCTTCGGCTCCCCTAACAGTCATGTTGAACGGTCCTTGCAACAATGCAGACCTACGGCACGAAACTCTGCCCTATTTCTTAAGCAATTTCCCCTCTCTTAAAGGTATTGCCTTTGATTGGTATTATTCTTCGGCTGGATTGTGTATATCCTCATGGGATCAAATGAAAAATATATTTCTATGGGAGCAAAATATATACCGTAATGATCCTCTATATTTTAGAGAAAGGGCCATTAATCGAACATTAAACCAATTGGGTCATCACCCCCAAATCCAGGAAATGGGAGACGACGAGTCATCAGTTGCTTCCACTAACATGGTCCAAATTGTTGAGTCGCCCTAAGCTATATATGAAAGCGATCAACGGGGTAAAGAAGAACATAAAGAGGTCCAAGAGGCTAATATTGTCCATGGACACAAGAAAATTTTGGTCGATATCCCGGTGTAAGAGGACACCACGACAGGAGACAATGCGAACTATGATTTCCTAGCTCATTTAAAAAGGATCCATTCGATGTTGAGCGTATATGATGCTCTTCTCTTATCTGATGAGCTACGAATGTCTCTAGTCCTTGCTTTGACAAAACCCGAGGACTTTTGTAAAGAATTGAGTCCCTAGGAATCACCAGCAAAACATCGACGTGTTGCTTCAAAGAGACTCTACGCATCGACAATAGTGACTTTCACAAAAGAAGATATGCAAATCGATGATCGAAGTCACAACAGACCCCTCTACATTACTGGTAAAGTAAATGAGGTGACAATATCCCGAGTGTTAGTAGATGGGGGATCGGCGGTGAATCTGCTACCAAAAAGGGCCCTCTCCGTCTTGGGGTTCGCCTTTCGAGACTTCAGCCAAGCAAGGTAGTAGGAAAAATTAAATTGAGCACCAGGTTTGAAGACATAAAATATGATACCGAATTCTTGGTGATAGATGCCGACACCTCATATGATGTCCTTTTGGGAAGGTCCTGGGTCCACTCCAAAGGGATCGTCTCGTCTACTCTACATCAATGCCTAAAATATGCATTGGGGGATGATGAGAAAAAAGACGGGTGCATTGTAGCAGATAAAGCTCATTTTCATGGCGTGGAATTATGCAGATGCACGCTTTTATGAACATGAGTCAATAGGTGGAAGCAAGGGAAAAGAAAGGCAAAGAGAGAGCAAGCCTCCAAAGAAAACCTTTATGTACGTCCCAAAATCACAAAGAAGGTTAGGTGCGCAGGGATCAGGATCCTCAAGCACGTTGAAAGCATTCAAGGATGAACTTGTGTTGACATTAAGGAAAATAGATTGCTCATATGTCGAGACTTATCAACACTTTGTTGTCCTTCCATATAAAAGGGGATCAAATCCTATCAAGTTTCATGGGTTGGGGAATTTGCACAATACACATACACAACCCCAGAGGAGGCAAGTCAAGCTAAAGGGAACTATTCAGAAAACCACTTATAGTCCAAAGATGGCGAAGATGTTCCAAAAGTTTGGCTTGGATTGTACCTCAACCCACAATCCTCCTCCATTTGAAACAATGATGAATGAAGAACAAGTTGATGCTCTACTCACTGGAAGAACACTGAAGCAGTCTGGAAGTGGCCTAGGATGTCGAGATTCAAAGTCTTTTGTAAAGAAAACAGTGAACATGACATCCTATGTAACCGAATGTGAAAATTCTTCTCCGGCTCTATCAGAATACGAAGAAGGGGTCAAGACCCTATTGATGAGCTCAAGGAAGTTAATCTCGAAACTGAAGAGGACCAGAGGCCAACCATGGTCAGCGCCTTGATGTCTGAAGAGGAATATACCAATTTTCTCAAAGAATATCGGGATGTATTTGCCTGGTCATTTACAGAGATGCCTGAACTTGACCCAAAGGTTGTTGTTCATAGGCTAGCCATTCGTCATGGAAAGAGGCCTTTTAAACAGCCACAAAAGGAAGTTTCGGCCTGAATTAGTAGCACAGATCGAAGCAGAAATTACCAAGCTCATCAAGGCGGGCTTTATTAGGGAAATCCCGTATCCTACCTAGTTGGCAAATATCGTACCAGTTAAAAAGAAGAATGGTCAAATCAGGGTGTGCATTGACTTTCGAGACTTGAATCAAGCTTGCCCCAAAGATGACTTTCCTCTCCCCATCACATAACTCCTTATGGACGCCACTATGGGATTTGAGGTCTTGTCCTTTATGGATGGATATTCTGGATACAACCAAATACATATGGCTCCGAAAGATGAAGCTCTTACAGCCTTTCGAACACCCATAGGGGTCTTCTGCTATAAAGTAATGCCTTTCGGGCTTAAAAATGCTGGGGCAACATATCAAAGAGCCACGACAGTCATCTTTGGTGATATACTCCGTAACAACATAGAATGTTATGTGGATGACTTGGTAGTGAAGTCCAAAACTCGTCTTGACCATCTTAAAGATTTGAAGGTCATTTTCGAAAGGCTCAGAAAATACTAGTTTAAGATGAACCCCCTAAAGTGTGCGTTTGGGGTTTCTTCTGGAAAGTTTTTGGGTTTTGTGGTTCGTCACAGGAGAATTGAGGTTGATCCCGTCAAAATAAAGGCTATTCTAGCGATGCCGCCCCCTAGGAATCTAAAAGAACTCAAGAGCCTACAAGAGAAACTCGAGTACATCAGAAGATTCATCTCTAATCTTGCAGGGCATTGTCAGCCTTTCTCACGCCTTATGAAAAAAGACACCCCATTTGTTTGGGATCAAGTTTGTCAAGAGGCGTTTGACAGAATCAAAGACTAATTGATGAAACTGCCAGTATTGATGGCTCCTGTGAAAGGTAAACCCATGGTCATGTACACAGCAGCAATGGATACCTCTCTATGAGCTCTGTTGGCTCAACATAATGATCAGGGAAAAGAAAATGCCTTGTACTATTTGAGTCGGACATTAGTTGGAGCCGAACTAAGGTATACAGCTATGGAAAATGTATGCCTTGCGTTGGTGTTCGCTTTCCAAAAATTAAAGCATTATTTGGGAAAACACAAAATTCATTTAATATCTAGAGCTGATCCTTTAAAGTACATTCTATGAAGACCGGTATTAACGGGAAGACTAGCAAGATGGACAGTTATTCTCCATCAGTTTAATAATAAATATGTTCCACAAAAAGCGGTCAAAGGACAAGCCCTTGCAGATTTTCTAGCTGCCCACCCCGTTCCGGATGATTCTTCACTGATGTTGGATCTCCCTGATGAAGAGGTCATGCAGAGAGAGATTAAAAAAGGGTGGGAAATGTACTTTGATGGTGCTTCGAAGAATCCTGATGGTGAAAAACAAAATGATCAAAAGAATAACCAATCTGGCATTGGGATAGTCTTCGTTACACAAAAAGGGGGCATAATCCTCCATTCTTTCTCTCTAACAGAGGGTTGTTCAAATAATGAAGCCGAATATGAGGCCATAATTATGGAGCTCGAGCTGTCCCTGGAAGTTTCGATAGACGATCTGACAATATACGGAGATTCAGAATTGATCATAAAGCAACTGAATGGTGAATACCAAATCAGAAAGCCCAACATCTTGCATTATTATGAGAGGGCATATTATCTGTTTTTTCCAAATTCCCAAAGCTCCAGATCCGACCTGTTCGTAGAGAGAGAAATGGTAGGGCCGATGCTTTGGCTAGCCTCGCTGACTCTTTAGGCCTTTCAAAAAAAATGAGGAAATGACAATAACAGTGGGGGCACGAAGAATACTACAGCCTTATGAAAAGGTCTCTGTGGACGTACAAACAAATAAGGGGCTTACAACGTCAGAAAGGGTAAAGGGACAAGATAACCGGTTAGACTGGCGTCAACCATTCATGGAATACTTGCAACACGGGAGGTTACCTGATGACTGTGCCAAACGAGTCGAGGTTCGAAGGCGTTCCGTACAGTTTGTAATGTGGAAAGATACTCTCTATAAAAGATCTCTGGATGGAATGCTCTTGAGGTGTATCGCTAAAGATGAAGTTGAGGAAGTCGTGAAAGAAGTCCATTCAGGAACCTGTAGAGCCCACCAGTCGGGTCCTAAGCTACAAATGCAGATAAAACGCTTAGGATACTATTGGCCAACTATGATAGCTGATTGTATTGGTTTTGTCAAAAGGTGAGGCATGCAAATTTCATGGTGATTTCACTCACAGCCCCCCAGAACCTCTGCATTTCACTACATGCTCGTGGCCATTTGCCGCTTGGGGAATGGATGTCATAGGATCATTCACACCACCATCATCCAGAGGTCACCGATACATTTTAGCGGTAACCGATTACTTCTCGAAATAGGCCGAAGCAATTGCCTTAAAAGACGTTAAGCAGGAAACTGTCGCAGACTTCATCAGAACCCACATAATTTATAGATTTGGGGTTCCCGAGTCCATCATTGCCGACAATGCAAAATACTTTAAGGAAGGGGCATTGTATTAACTCTATGCCAAATACAACATAAAGTATAACCATTCATCCAGGTACCATGCTCCGGCGAATGGATTGGCAGAAGCTTTTAATAAAACTGTGTAAGATTCTCAAAAAAATGGTTGACAAAAACAAAAGAAGTTGGAATGAAAAGATTTTTGAGGCCTTGTGGGCATATCTAACCACATTTAGAACTTCAACCCGAGTCTTCTGTCTTGTCTGCACTCCTTCTTCCGTGTCTTCTTCAATTGCGCAAGCCATTCTAAGGAAGATTAGACAGGCATCTGCCTGAGCCCTGTCTCCCTCCCTGGCTAATTCTTTCTACTCGTCTTCTTGCGCCAGCTACAATTGTTTTAGTAGATTAAATTCTCAATTCTCTCTCTTTTTTTGGGGAGGGGGCAGAGCAGTACAACATCCACCCTAATCTCATGAATATTTACCGTTGGAGGCCTTTGAGTTCCAGTCTCAGTAGTGGTCTTCCCTATATGTACCGAGGAGTAATTAGTTGCGAGTGTCAGAAAAAAGTGCTTTGATCCAGCCGAGCATGTTCCTTTCACGACATCTAGTGTGTTTACTTAACTAAAAAGAAAGCAGAGGATCATGGACTAAAAACCATACTGGGAATCTACGGGTTTTTAAGATTTTCAATACCCATGTTTCCCGAAGCGACACTTTGTTCCACTCCTTTCATTTATACTTTAAGCGTGATTGCTATAATATATACTTCCTCGACCACTTTACGACAGATCGATCTTAAGAAGATCATTGCTTACTCCCCAGTAGCCCATATGAATCTGGTGACTATTGGTATGTTTAGTCGGGCGGTGGCCGTTACGTCACCTATTTTGAGTTATGGACTCTAGTAGAGTCCCATCCAGGAAAGAGGGAACTACTATCTCGATAACCCCATATTTCGCTTGGCTCACAAAGGTTAGAAAGACCAAGATCTCCTACACCACAAGCACTGTTACCGAATGATCCAATGTATTTTTCGCACACACCAAGTCTATCCTCGACTATTAGCAACTAATAAAAGCCTTCTTACTGCAATGGATTTTAATTACCACGCTCTTCAGGGATGTGACGCGATTCTATATTCTGATAACTCGGCGCGAAATATTCTAGGCAACGTGGAGGATGAAAATTGTCATTTTGCTTCTGTCAATAGTGATCTATCAATTAAGAGGTACTTTCTTTTGCACATTCCAGATAATCCTTTCCAACCCCCAGAGAAGCACAATAGTAAAAATTTCATAATCATGTCGCAGTGACACAGATAATAGCTGGGAAGTTCTTGGCGAAGCCTTGCTTAATGCTGATGAGAGGTCTGAGGAGATGGAGAAATTGGCTTTTATATCCTCCTGTGCTGTAGATTCTGTTGAAGCTGGAGGTTCAGTCCTAGTTCCTATTGGAAGACTTGGAATTGTTTTGCAGCTTTTGAAACAGCTCTCTCTTTCTCTCAAATCTTCAAATTTAAAGGTGCATATTTCTACTTTAATTTCACCTGCTTTGCACATTGTCTGATCTTAATCCTAATCGACTAGCCCACACTCAAGGGATCTCTATTAGCCACTATATCTTAAAAAGAGAACAGACAAAATCTCTCTCTCTCTCTCTCTCTCTCTCTCTCTCTCTCTCCCTCTCCCTCTCTCTCCCTCTCTCCCTCCCCCTCCCCCTCCCTTCCTCCCTCCCTCTCTCCCTCCCTCCCCCCGTCCGTATGACCACCATTTGTATTCCACCGCCTTGCGCTTACCGCAACTCAAGGGTTATTACCCAGCTCCGGCACTTAATCCATGTATGCAGGAGAAAATAGAGTTCTATTTAGTCCCGAGTATATATGCCTGTGAGCAAGCGTGTATGTTTTGGGTTGTTGGTTAGCGCTTTTAGTAGACATTTTTTAAAAAGTCATGCTTCCTTAAAATCTAAATTTTCTTCCATATATAGGTTCCCATATATGTAATTTCTACCATAGCAGAAGAGCTAATGGCGTTCACGAATATCATACCAGAATGGTAATGCATGCTTCGGCAAGAAAAGGTACTTACATTCTTACTTCTTAGAGTTATCTGGAGAAATTAATCATCTTATATACTGGAGTGGTACAAGTTTAAGCAGCTAATGTACTTCTCTAAAGATTGGCCTTGCAGCTGTATTCTGGTGAGCCACTGTTTGTCCACGTAGAGCTCACTAGGGAGAAAAGGCTTCATACGTTTCCTGCATTCCATTCACTTGAATTATTGTAAGACACTTCTTTCCTTCAGAATTGCAAATATCTCCTGCTACGGTAGTTTTGTAATTTGGTCTTCAGAGAAGAGTGAATTGTTTTCTTATTTAGAGAGACATAACTAGTTAGAGCATTAAATAGAAAAAAAGCGCCTCCAGAATTTTCCTATGTGGTATTTCTTGGAGTTCTATGTTCTGTGGTCAAGTCACTTTACTCTTTGCTTCAATTTGGGAGCTGATATAATGGGCACAGAAAATTTTGGCAGGAACCATGCATAGTGTTTTGTCCTCACTGGAGTCTGCGGCTTGGAACTGTTGTTCATTTGCTTCGGCGTTGGTGCAGGGATCAAAATTCATTACTTGTTATGGAGGTTTGGTTTCTTCTTGTTTGGTTTAACTATCTAAATGTACTATATTGTTGCAATCATCCTTGTTTTCTTTGACCTGTTATATATGCTTGCCTGACTTCGGATCTTCTACTAAACAGGAAGGCGTGGATGCTGGATTAGCTCTTTTACCGTTCAAACCAATGGCAATGAAGGCCCTACAGTGTTCATTTCTTTCTGGAATAAAGTAAGGAATACCTCTTCCTCCGCCCCCCCCCACAACACACACACACACAACATCTTTCCATCTCTCTATAACTCACTCGCGCGGTTATAGGTACGTAATCCTTTATTGAGATACACGGCTTGCCCTTCTCTTGATATACTTGAATCTTATTAGACTTTTGACAGGAAGTAGCTTTTATATAATATTTTCGGGCTTTCTTCTGCCCACTTATTTCTTTTACTATTCAATAATGGTGTCTTATGGTTTCATCTTTTGTTCTGTAGGTTGCAGAAGGTTCAACCTTTGCTGAAGATATTGCAACCAGACTTTGTTGTAGTAATAACCTTCGACCTCACTAACCTCCACTTCTACCCCTCTTCTAATGCTTATACAAATATAATTAGTTTTTGCATCTCCTGTTGTTTCTTCGTTTTTCACTGCAAGCAGTTTCCCGAGTATTTGAGGAGGCATATTGGTCCTCCAAACAGTTCATCATCATTCCTTGGTTACTCTGAAAATCAGACATTGCGGATACCAAACAGGAAGGACTTGCCAGAGCTGTATATTTCGATGGACTTGGCAACACAGCTCAGTTGGACAAAGTTGGATCACAAGGACACGAGTATTGCAAGACCGAAGGGAGAACTTGTTATGGAGCACGGCAAACCTCTTTTATTCCCACGAGCAAGCTATTTCTTCAGACAGTACTAGACCGTTGCTGCATTGGGGTGCGATGGATTTGGAAAGTCTTCTGGCCGCTTTGCAGAAGATGGGAATCGAGGGATCTGTAGAACAAGGCATGAGCGATGCAGGATCAGAAATTGCTTCTGTTTTGCATATATTTGAGCCTAGCAAGGCCTTGATAGAAGTCAAAGCAACAACTACTGTTAGTAGTACTTCGGATGAGAGTCTAGCCTCCCTCATTTCTGAAGCAGTCAATACCATCTTGAATAGCATTTGACAAATATAAGATCGTGTCCTTCATTTTTGTGCACATCTTATTTTCTTCTACATTATAACGTTATCCATCCATCACGATAGAAAAGGTGAAGGGAAAGATAATTATATTAGAGAGCATTAGAGAGTATTATGAAACTGAGTACAATGAGGCATTTATATAGGCAAGAGAAAACTATCCTACTAGAAACAGAAAAGGGAATCCTACAGATGTTATGAGAACTCTAGAATAATCTAGACATAGAACATAGGGAAAATGTAATTGCCATATTAATATATATAATCTAACATCCCCCCTCAAACTCAAGTTGGTAGAGAACAAACAAGCTTGAGTTTGGAGGCTAAGTCTGAGATCCAAGTTGAGATGAATTTCGTGTGTAGAGTCCGCGATGCAAGAACAGAGCAGGAGTCCCAGGGCGAAGTCCAACAACCATCAAGGTCTTGGGGCGAGGTCCAGCGACTAAGAACAAATCAGGAGTCCCAGGGCGAAGTCCGATGACCATAAAGTCTCGGGGTGAGATCTGGCGACTAAGAACAAGGCAGGAGTCCCAAGGTGAGGTCCGACGACCATAAAGGTCTCAGGGTAAGGTCTGACAACTGATAAGAAGACAGGAGTCCCAGGGTGAGGTTGACGACTAAGAACAAGGTAAGAGTCCCGGGGTGAGGTCCGACGACCATAAAGGTCTCGGGGTGAGGTCCGGCAACTGAGAAGAAGACAGGAGTCCCGGGGTGAGATCCGACGACCATAAAGGTCTCGGGGTGAGGTCCGGCGACTGAGAACAAGGAAGGAGTCTCGGGACGAAGTCCGACGACCATAAAGGTCTCGAGGTGAGGTCCGGTGACTAAGAGAATTTCTTTTTTTTTTCTTTTTTTATTTGAGCAAAAGAGATAAGTTAGAGTTGATGAACATCAAGAGTGGGCGGTGGCTAGGGTTTCAGCATAAGCGAAGATCACTGTATAAAAAGGGTAGGAAAGAAAGACCAAAATTTTAAAACTCAAGAAGAAAATAAGAGCACGAAAAGAAAACAAAGGCAATTGAATTGGCCGGGCGAATGACAACCAGAGTTTACGAAAATAGTTGAAAGACTCTCAAACCGGCAGATCGTATGGCTCTGATACCATGATAGAAAAGGTGAAGGGAAAGATAATTTTAATAGAGAGCATTATAGAGTATTATGAAATTGAGTACAATGAGGCCTTTATATAGGCAAGAGAAAACTATCCTACTAGAAACAAAAAAGGGAATCATACAGATGTTAGGAAAACTCTAGAATAATCTAGACATAGAACATAGGAAAAAAGTAATTGTCATATTAATATATATAATCTAACACATCGAAATGCTGATCAAGCTTGTTGCAAGGGGTGTTAGACTACTGTCAGCCCTCTAATAATTAACAGGGCCAGATATACGAACAATTCTTAAGCTTTCAACTATTATCGGATGACAGTCTCATCCGATAAGTAATACCAAAAAAAAAAAAAAAAAAATTAGACCACAAAGATAAAGAATCAATTTTTGGTTTATCGCAGAGGTTAGGAATTGTTAGTCTCGTTTATTTTTCGAGGGTATATATTTCTGATAATTTTCAAAATAATAGCGGCGAAGCCCTCTCCCACCCCACGAAAACATCAACACGTGTCGGGTCCAATGATTTGATTCAGTCTTATAGAACTAACAAAAAGTGCAAAATGATGACTTTGTCCTAACCTAACATTACATTGTGCAATTATACTAATTTCATTCCCAATTCTCTTGTTCGTTTATTATTTTTATTTTTAGTTTTTGTATTGATGAGTAAAAAGATTCCTTTTATATGCAATACATTATCCTTTTCTATTTTTTTTTAAAAAAATCTAACCCAAACAGTACGAATATATGAAAACACCTATAAGATGTTTTCACGTTTTCTTAGCCACCTCACGATCATTGTTAGAAAAGTAACTTAAAAAAGTTTGTTAAAAATATAAAAATACTCAATTATGTTTTCTTAATTGGATACCAAAATAATGAATTGAAAAATACAAAGTAAAAGCAAAAAATAAAATAGTAAACAAATGGCCCTTATTTTTTTTATTTTTGTTTCTTTACCTTCACCCTAACCAAGAATCATGAGCACCAAACCGTTCATACCTGTCATGCAAAGCCTTTAGCCACCACGCCGCACGCCATCGCCGTTTCCACTCCTCCTCTCCCCCACCTCAAGCATGCACCCCACACAACACCATTCTACAAAAATTTGATTCCTCTCCCACCTTCAATTCCAACAAATAGCTTTGATTTGATTTTGTCGGTGACGGTGAAAGATTTTGAAGTTTTAGTCATTGTCTTCTTTCATGCAAGATAGCTTTGTGAAGAGTTAGAATTTATATTTGCGGAAATGCGAACTTGAGACAAATATTTAGATATTATGTCATATATAAATGAGGAGAACATATAGTAAAGAATGGAAAAAGATTTCTATAAAATGGGACGAAAAATTTTAACTCGAGAGGGAGCGTATATGCATTCTTGTGAGTTGGCATGTGTATATGAACAATCCAAATCCTAAATCACGGGTCAATATTTTTTCCGCTGTATCTCTTCTTGACAGAGAGCATTTGTATGGTGACGATACTTGTTACATTACTATTGTTTATTGACTGCTTAGGTTCGTTGGCAAAGTGATGGTTGCCATTGATGACTATGGCAAATCTGGCAAATATACCCCTTAAATGACATTCTTTTCCTCAAAATTGCATATTTCTGGCACGTGGTAAGCATGTGAATGTATTCTATCCATTTCTTAGGCCCTGTTTGTTTCACGGAAATCGTTTTCCGGAAAAGATTTTTCGCATTTTCCGGTGTTTGGTGCTTGGAAATCATTTTCCGGAAAAGGTTTTTCGGTGTTTGGTGCATGCATAAGATTTTTCAACGAAAAATGATTTCCAATCACACAATTTTGAGGAACAAAATGTCGAAAAATCACTTACTGATTAAAATTCCATAAGTCATTTTTCGGACCACTAAACACACTCACACATGCGCGCGCACACCCCAAACACACGCACGCACACCGACACGCACGCGCGAGCGCGCACACCGACACACGCATACACCGACACACACAGCCACCCACCCACCCACGCCGCCCCCCCTCCCCCACACACACCCCTCACCCCACACACCCTTCACCCATCTACCCACACCCGCCCACCCACACACACACCCACACGCAAATGTCCCCCCCCCCCCCACACACACACCCGCCTCCCCTACCCACACACCTGCCCACCCCCTACACACACGCGCCCCTCACCCCCACATACCCACACCCACCTACACTTATACCCACACCCACCCACTACCTACACACACACACACACACACACCCCTCCCATTCACCCACACACACAACAATGTCCAAACAGTGAAAAGTATATCCTTTTTTTGTATAAATATTTGTATCATTGCACGACACTCAAACAATAAAAAATAATATTCTTGAAAATGTTTTTAGGAAATGCTATTTTTCGGAAAGCATATTCTGGAAAGCGTTTTCCGTGAAGCATTTTTCGTGAAACAAACATGGCCTTAATGAGAAATCAACCGGGGGGAGGGGGGAAAGAAGAGGAGGGGGGGGGGGGGGGTTGAAACATTCGGGTAAAGTGGGACGAAAAGGGTTATACCAGTGAGATTAAATAGTTCAAGGACGAGTTATCACGAATCATTAGTTTAAGGAGTAATACTGCATTCTACCCTAAATTGTATGTCCCTAAGAAGAGTTTTTAAATTTCTGCACGTAATATGAATTTTTTCCTTTATTGGCTTCAAGGAAAAAAAATTGTAACTAAATATACTAAGCATATTTGTAGTAAGTCAAAGAAAGTAAATATAATGGGTCGTTCAGGGCAATTGGTCCCGGCAACTTAGGACAGACAAATGTACTATTAAATATTTGCTTATGTATCTCAACCTCACCTAATCCAACGGTTCTAAATGACAATGACCAATAGCCGAAGTATAAATAATATTTGCTCTCAAGAAATAGTTTCTACAAGCGTGATAGAGTTTAAACACCAGGACAATATCCAAGAAAAATAGCTCTCTAAATGTGGTAGGTCGATATGGAGGGTGCACATTAAGATCATCCAAAAAGAGACCTAGTTATTGCTTGATACGACAGCTGACATGAGAATGCTTCTTACAAGCATAAATAAATAAATTAATAAAGCTATATTTTTTAAGCTATGTAAAAGAAGGGAAAATTAGCTAAGAACCCCATGTACTACAGCGTTGTACAATTCCCCCCCCCCCCCCCTTCCTCCACTTTCAATTTAAGCGCTAAGTGTAGGTCCCTAAGTACACCTAGAGGGGAGGGGGGGGGGGGTGAATAGGTGTTTTACAACTTTGAGTAGAAATTAAAAAACGAAATTACAAAGTAATGACAGAAGTAATAATAATAAATTAACATAGAGATTTATACTGGTTCGGCCCTACCAGCCTACGTCCAGTCCCCGAGCACTCCACACAAGGGAGACCTATTCTAACCTTCCACTAACCAGCTAGCTTCGGGTGCTAGCTCAAACCACAGTACAATTTTTGAAACCCTTTCAAGGTTTCCAACAGTTTACAATTGAAAAGAAATTAAAATATAATACAACAGACAAACTCCTTCTTGAGTAGATGTTACAATGAATAATCTAAGACTAAGCCTTCTTAGGTGGGAAGATCTATATTCTTTCAAGAACCAAAACTAAGAAGCTTACAATAAACTTTCTCAAAGATGAACTCACTCAATAGAGAATAAATGAATGTGTGAGAATAAGATGAGAGAGTATTTTGAGAAGAGTAAGATAGATTTTTCAAAGATTGGCAAGAAGTGTATTAAATGCTCTCAAGGATCCCCTTTTTATACTAGAGTAGAAAGTGAACCGTTATAAAAGGGAAGCCAAAAAATTGATTCGAATAAAACATAAGTTTGATTCGACTGAAAGTACATCTCAGAGAAATCGGTGGAATGAAAACATAGTGAGAAGAGATGGTAAAGACACTGAAGAATTGAGTCGAATGAAAATGGCATTTCATTCGACCAAAAACTTTACTTCGACCGAAAACTATAGCTTCGACTGAAAAGTTTAGCTTCGACCGAAAAGTCTTTTTAAGACAAGAAGGAAATAATTGCACAATTGAGTTGAATGCAAACTGTTTGCCTTCGAATGAAACTTTCAGTTTTGGTTCTTTACTTGAATTTCTGTGAGATCTTTTAAGAAGGACTTAGAAAAAATAAAAAGGATAAAATAAACTTCAGGCTCTTGCATCTTCAATGTAGTCTGAGTCTTTGACCAATCCCAAATCCAAGTCCAAGTTCAAGCTTTGTCCCAGGCATGATCTTTGTCTTCGTTTGATTAAGAGAAATCCTGAAATGTTTATCTTAATAATGTTGTCAGATTAATGTTAGAGATAATAAATTTAGAATCATCAAAATCAACAAGTCAACAATTTCCCCCTTTTTGATGATGACAACATTAGTTCTAACATTATATGGGCATACTCCCCCTTGATCAGATAACATTCAAACAAAGCAATGACTAAAAAGAACATCTTTAATATTCACCAAAAAATTGTTAAAGATGATTACAAAGAATAATCAATTGTTCTCCCCCTTTGTCAAATCAAAATAGGGATAGTCAAGTCAAACAATCAACAGAGTAAAATAAACAGAATCTAAGGTCGACGGCGACAAGCACCCTGTGCAGATGAGGAAGGATCAGTAGGGGCGGCAGAGCAGTTGTGGGTACTTCAACAACTTCGACGACACGAGGAAAGCGCGACATTTGAGGGTTGTACGGTAGATGCGGGTTGAAGAACCATTCTTCCCCTTCGGTGCCTGTGTGTCTAGATGGAAAGATATCTGGACGGGTGACACTAAACCCATGAGCCTGATCAAAGATCTGATGCGCCAGGTAGCGATTCTGTTCAGTCAGTATGCTCGTAGTGAGAAAAGCCTAGCGACGATGAGCCTGAAATGCAACATCCTGCTGTCGGTGTAGATTATGCTGCATCAGAGTCAAACTCTCCAGAATATGAGTGTGGTTTAGAGGAACTGAGAAAAGGTTAGAGGCAAGTTCATTTAGAAGGGTGTGAAAGTCTATTTGGTTATAAAGAAGCTGGGCTGAGGATTGTTGAACTGACTGCTGAAGAGTAGCAAGTTCGTGAAGGAGGGCGGTATGGTTGGCAGCAACGGAGGCAGCAAGAGTGGTTTGCGATTCAAGTATTAACTGAATCGAAGTAGAGAGACGAGAAAGGTGCTCGGAGAGTTCAGAGTTTTCGGAGGATAAAAATTCATCAAAATTAAGATTGGAAAAGTCGTTAAGTGGGCTGAAGAAGGGATCGGAAGGGTGATGAGGCGTGGGTAGAGGCGGGGCAGAAAAGGAGGGGTCGGAGGGTGGAGGTGGTATAGAGGGCGATGGGTCAGTAGAAACAGTTGGTATCAATGGAGAAGGAGTGGGTGGTGGGGGCAGAACGGATGGAGAAGGATCAGAAGGTGCGGGTGGAAGAACTGTAGGAGCAGGAGAGGGAGAGGGAGCGGGAACGGACCCAATATGAGAGGGGTTGGTACCAGTAACATGCTCAAGAAATATAGTATCGGTGGTAAGGTCAGTGCGAATGGCGAACCCTGCACGACGAAGAGAAGTTTCGTCAAGAATATACTGACTCGATTTAGAGATAGATGTAAGAAGGGGAACATGGAAATACTCAAAAACTAGGGTTAAGAATAGACCAAATGGAAGATGAGCAAAGGATTTCTTATTTCGGGCATCCATTACGAGCATGATAATACCCGCAATGTTTAAGGGAGAGCCCCGGATGAAGTGGGTGAGAAGAATGATATCTAGATATGTAAAGGTGGCAAAAGATCCAGAACGGCCCGAAAGGTTATAGCACAAAATAAAATGAAGGACACGATGAAGAGGAGAAAGGTCACCTAAGTTGGGTTTGCGGGGTCGAGAAATGGACGGGTCTCCTAAAAGGGTTTGTGTTTGTTGGAGAGGGGTAAAGGAGCTACTGGTGCACCACGTGTTTTCGGGAAAAATAATGGTGGATGATTGCTTTGTAAAACTGAGGATTTGGGCTAAGGTTGTGGCATCGAGGTGAATGGTGACCCCATTAACATATGTGGTCAGAAAGGTTGAGGACAGGGCATTGAATGTCATATTCAAATAAAAAATTCGAACAAGACAAGGGTAGTAAACAGAAGGAGGAGAAAGAATGGAGGGACATCCCATCCGGTCAAAAAAACCAGTAAAACCAAGTTGAGTCATTAAGTCGACATCACTTGGACGACCCGGTACGACGTCCCGACTAACAAAATTGGTGTAATAGTTGATTTGGTCTTCGGCAGACTCAAAAAAGTAGGGAATGTGAAGAATTTGGGTAGGAGAAAGATAGGGTCAGGTGGGTGGCGGGCACTTAGGAGGAGAAGCAGAGGAAGAAGAGGCAGCATGAGGAGGATGAGCAGCAGTACCTAAAGAGGACAGAGCAGCAGCAGACGTCCGTTGAGTAGGTGCAGTGGACGATAGGCGCGCAGGAGCAGTTGACGTCTGCCAGGTGCGGCAACGTGTGAGAATGGCTTCAGTCTGAGTGGTGACAACGGCGGGAGGTGGTGGAGTAGCGGCAGGAGGCGGTGGTGCCACTTCGGAGTCATCTTCGTTGTCGGAGACGTGCATCACAAGGCGTCGCCTACTTCGTGGACGAGGGTTAGAGTCCATGGTGGGTCCTTGAGTGACAGGTGGGCAAGAGAGAGAAGAAAAATGAGAGTCTGTAAAACTGGACGAGGAACAGTGAAAAGGGTAAACAGTAAAAAGTGAAAGAAAAATGAAGGGGTATATATAGACGACGGGTTTTCCGTCGACTGAAAAGTCATTTTCGGTCAACCGAAAAGATTTGAGTCGAATGAAAACGTATTTTCCTTCGACCGATTCCAGCAGTTGCAACAGGAGAACAAAGTTTTCATGCGACCAAAGAGTTTTGAGTCGAATGAAAACTCACTTTCATTCGATTGCAATGAGCAGAAGCGAAGATGGAGCAAAGTTTTTAGTCGAATGAAAAGTTTTGAGTCGAAGGAAAACTTTTTCCTTCGACTAAAATGACCAAAATCGAGGTTAAAATTGATAAAATTTAGCTAAGATCACACATTCCTCAGCGACGACGAAGAGAACAAAAAGAAGATTCAGCTAAAGGTTTGGTGAAAACATCTGCGAGCTGGTCTTATGAACCAACCTTCTTGAGTTCAATTAAACCTTTCTGAATATTGTCTCGAAGAAAGTGGTGATGAATATTGATGTGCTTGGTGCGCGAGTGTTGAACAAGATTTTTACTAATATCAATAGCACTGCTACTATCGCACATAATAGAAATATGGTCTATTGAGACACCGAAATCCCGTAAAGTTTGACTCATCCACAATACTTGGGCACAACAGCTTCCATCCGCAACATATTCCGCCTCAGCTGTGGAGAGAGCCACATATGTCTGTTTCTTACTCTGCCAGGACACTAATGCATCGCCAAGGAATTGGCAGGTGCCACTAGTACTCTTACGATCGACAAGACATCCCACATAATCAAAATCAGAAAAACTTACCAGATCTAGCGAGGAATTACGCGAATACCAAAGTCCTAAATTTAAAGTCCCAGAGAGATATTTGAAAATGTGTTTAACTGCAGTAAGATGAGATTCTTTGGGACAAGCCTGAAAGCGGGCACAAATATATACACTAAACATTATATCAGGTCTAGAAGCGGTAGGATAAAGTAAACTACCAATTATACCACGATAAAGTTTGTTATCCACATCTTTACCATTTTCATCTTTGGCAAGATTAACGCTAAGAGAAATAGGGGTACCTCTAGGTTTAACATTATCCAAGCCAAACCTTTTCAAAAGCTCTTGTGTGTACTTGGACTGACTTATAAAGATTCCTTCTTTTGACTGTTTGATTTGAAGTCCAAGGAAAAAAGTGAGTTCTCCCATCATACCCATCTCAAATTCCATGCGCATACTTTCGGCAAACTCTTGACATAGATCATTGTTAGTGGCACAAAAAATAATGTCATCAACATAAATTTGAACTATTAAAATGTGCGAGTTACGAATTTTCGTAAATATAGTGGTATCGACTATGCCACGAGAGAATCCATGATCAATGAGAAAACTGCTAAGACGATCGTACCAAGCTCGAGGAGCTTGTTTAAGACCATACAAAGCCTTTTTCAGCTTAAAAACATGATTGGGATATTTTTTATTTTCAAAACCGGGCGGTTGTTTAACAAACACTTCCTTCTGAATTACTCAATTCAAGAAGGCACTTTTCACGTCCATTTGAAAAAAGTTTAAAGTTCATGTGACATGAAAATTCCAAAAGCATTCGGATAGCTTCAAGTCAAGCGACTGGGGCAAATGTTTCATCAAAATCAACCCCTTCGACTTGATTGTATCCTTGAGCAACTAGTCTAGCCTTGTTAAGAACAATATGACCATCCTCATCAAGTTTGTTCCGAAAAATCCACTTGGTGCCAATGACCTTTTGTTGAACAGGAGGCGGAACTAGTGACCAAACATTGCTTCTCTCAAATTGATTCAGTTCATCTTGCATGGCAAAGATCCACTCAGGATCTTTTAGAGCCTCTGAAATATTTTTTAGGCTCTATTTAAGAAAGAAAAGCAAAATCCGCACAGAAAAGATTTACCATAGACCGTGTTGTAACTCCGCGTTCCACATTACCTATGACTTGTTCTAATGGATGACTGGAGGAATATCTCCAGCTTTTTGGAAGTGGCTGAATCTCGTCACTGTTGTTGTGAGAAGATGTTGAACACTCCCCCTCAGTTGAGGAGACATTAAGTTTGTTGTTCAAGTCCAAAGAGAGTTCATCACTGTCATCGGCATTCTTACTTGATTTTTCAAAGTTAGATTCTTCAAATACTACATGCATAGATTCTTCAACTGTTAGAGTTCTACGGTTATAGATTCTATATGCTCTACTTTTTAATGAATAACCAAGAAATATTCTCTCGTCAGATTTCGCATCGAACTTTCCCAAGTTCTCATGATTGTTCAAAATAAAACATTTGCAACCAAAAACCTTGAAATAATCGATTTTTGGTTTTTGATTTGAGAAAAGCTCGTAAGGAGTTTTGTCAAGAATCGGTCTGATGAGCACCGTGTTCAACACGTAACAGGAAGTACTGACTGCTTCGGCTCAAAAATATTTTGGCAGAGAGTTTTCATGAAGCATGGTTCTGGCCATTTCTTGAAGAGTTCAATTCTTTCTCTCTACAACCCCATTTTATTGGGGTGTCGGAGGAGCAGAAAACTCATGTGAAATACCATTTTGGATTGAAATCTTTTTCAAATTCACCGCCATGATCACTTCGAATTTTTACAAGCTTCAACTACTTCTCATTTTGACGCTGCTTAACAAGACTGGATTTTTTTTCAAAAGCTTCATCCTTATGAGTTAGAAAAAGAACCCAGGTGTATCTTGAAAAATCGTCAACAATGACGAATGCATAAAATTTTTCACATAGGCTGGCATTTCTTGTAGGGCCAAAAAGATCTAAATGAAAAAGTTGAAGAGGGCGAGAGGTGGAAACAACATTTTTGGCTTGAAAAGATGTTTTTGACTGTTTACCGTATTGACATGCATTGCAAACCTTATCCTTGGCAAACTTTAACTTTGGTAAGCCTCTGACAAGCTCTTTCGAGAGAAGTTTCTTGATTAGATCCATGTGAACATGACCTAATCTACGATGCCACAGCCAAATATCATTATGTTGAGCAGAGAGACAAACTTCACGAGAAGAGTCAAATGAATCAAAAGATAAAGTTTAGATATTACCATCTCTCTTACCAACCAAGGTGCCTCCATCTGAGGCATGACTGATTAGGCATTGATCACCTTCAAACTGAACTTTGTGTCCACTATCGATCAGTTGACTGATACTTATCAAATTGAACTTTAAACCGTCAACCAAGGATACATTACCGATAGATATGGAACCGGTGCCAATTTTACCTTTGCCGATGATCTTCCCATTTGAGTTGTCTCCTAAAGTAACAAGTCCTCCTTTCTTCGGAGTGATATGAGAAAATAGTGAGCGATCACCGGTCATATGCCTTAAACATCCGCTGTCGGGGATCCATTTGTTTGAATCCACCCTTGCTTTCAAGCATACCTACAATAGATTCTAGTTTCGTTCCTTTAGGTACCCACACTTTCTTGGGTCCTGGAAGATTAGATAAACAAGATTTTAGCACCCAAACTTTATTCATTTTATTTTAAGTAATAGACGGAAGTAGCTGATTTCTGACAGCATTAAGAGGACAATTTTTAACTAAGTGCCCTTTCTTGTTACACATTGTACAGAGCGTGAATGGTGAGCAGGAAGCTAAGTTTTTGTTAAAGAAATTTTTGTAATCATTTTGCTTCTTTAAAGGATTGTAACCAATTCCACTTTTCTCAAAAACACATCTTTGTCTTTCCAAAAGAATATTCAAATTCTCTCTTCCTTGGGTAAATTTTGAAAGAGTAAAATTCAGATCTTCAATTTCCTTTTCTAAATTCCTTTTTTGTGTAGAAATTTCTTCCGGTTGAGATTTTAAAAGTTCGTTTTCAACTGGAACTTTTACTCCTCTGAGAAAAAGGATTTCAGAAGACAAATAGGAATTTTCCTTCTTAGAAGCAATCAGATCATTTTTTAGAGAAACATTTTCAGAAATATAAATCTCAACTTTTTCTTCTAACTCTTCTGTTTCACCTTCAAGCTCATCAACAGTGTTTATCAAGGAAAGAGCCTTACTTTTGAAACCATCATTTTTAACTTTAAAATTTTCATGGTTTTTGCTAAGTTTAAGAAACACTGACTTAAGCTCATTATAATCAAAATTTTCTGAGATTACCTTATTAGGCTGATCATCCTTGGCCATGAAGCAAAGTTGAACCACGTCATCATCTTCGCTTGTTTCTTTATCACTCTCTTCAGAGTCATCCCAGGTCAGTAAGGCTTTTCTGGGTTTAAACTTCTTCTCCTTGAAGTCTCGACTATTGCTGCTTGCAGTTTTATTCTTAAGTTGCAGACAGTACTTTTTGATGTGCCCAGTTCTGCCGCATTCATAGCAAGCATCAGAATTTTCCTTTACATTCCAATCACCATTATTTCTTTGATGTGATTGGTTTGTATGATTTCTCCTGATGTTTCCATCTCGCTTGCTTGCGAGAAACTTCTTGAACCTTCGAGTGATGAGAGCCATTTCAGGATTAGAATCATCACTGCTCTCTGTAGGTTCACGAGAGGTCTCAACTTTGAGCGCTAAGTTCTTCTTCTTGGAGGTGGTTTCTTCTTCTTCATGAATCTTCATTGTGATTTCATGAGTCATTAGAGAACCCACCAATTCTTCCAACTTCAGCACATTCAAGTCCTTTGCTTTTTGAATGACTGTGAGTTTTACTCCCATCTCTTTGGGAGATATTTGAGAACTTTTCGGACAACTTCCTTTTCTGGGTAGACTTTACCCAAAAGCTTCAGTCCATTTATAATGAGTGTAAACCTGGAGTACATCTCATTTATGGACTCATGCTCCTTCATCTTGAAGGCTTCATACTGTTGGACGAACATGTTGATCATGGTCTCTTTTACCTGATTTGTACCTTCATGAGTGACCTCCAACAACCTCCACATTTCTCTAGTTGTCTCACATGCTGAGACACGATTGTACTCATTCATGTCAAGGCTACAGCTGATAATGTTCTTTGCTTTATCATCTATAAAGAAAAGTTGTGCCTCATGAGCGTCCATTTTGAGAATTCCTTTTGGAATCTTGGTTCCGTCTGGTCCATCCTTCATCGGAATTATAGGACCATTCTCTACGACATACCACACGTGTGTATCCTGCCTCAGGAAATTTCTCATACGATTTTTCCAGTAGCTGTAGTTGTGGTTCTTCAACAAAGGTGGCCTAATGGTTGCTTATCTTTCTTTCATAATACGATCTTTAGCTCTAGACGATTAAGTCAAAAGAAAATACCAGAGCACACGACTCTGATACCACTTGTAGGTCCCTGAGTACACCTAGGGGGTGAATAGCTGTTTTACAACTTTGAGTAGAAATTAAAAAATGAAATTACAAAGTAATGACAGAAGTAATAATAATAAATCAACATAGAGATTTATACTGGTTCGGCCATACCAGCCTACGTCCAGTCCCCGAGCACTCCACACAAGGGAGACTTACTCGAGCCTTCCACTAACCAGCTAGCTTCGGGTGCTAGCTCAAACCGCAGTATAATTTCTAAAACTCTTCCAAGGTTTCCAACAATTTACAACTGAAAAGAAATTACAATGTAATACAACAGACAAACTCCTTCTTGAGTAGATGTTACAATGAATAATCTAAGACTAAGCCTTCTTACGTGGGAAGATCTATATTCTTTCAAGAACCAAAACTAAGAAGCTTACAATAAACTTTCTCAAAGATGAACTCACTCAATAGAGAATAGATGAATGTGTAAGAATAAGATGAGAGAGTATTTTGATAAGAGTAAGAGAGATTTTTCAAAGATTGGCAAGAAGTGTATTAAATGCTCTCAATGATCCCCTTTTTATACTGGAGTAGAAAGTGAACCATTATAAAGGGGAAGCCAAAAAAAATGATTCGAATAAAACATAAGTTTGATTTGACTGAAAGTACATCTCAGAGAAATCGGTCGAATAAAAACATAGTGAAAAGAGATGGTAAAGACATTGAAGAATTGAGTCGAATGAAAATGGCATTTCATTCGACCGAAAACTTTGCTTCGACCGAAAACTCTACCTTCGACCGAAATGTTTAGCTTCGACCGAAAAGTTTAACTTCGACCGAAAATGTTTAGCTTCGACCGAAAAGTCTTTTTAAGACAAGAAAGAAAGAACTGCACAATTGAGTCGAATGCAAACTGTTTGCCTTCGAATGAAACTTTCAGTTTTGGTTCTTTACTTGAATTTATGTGAGATCTTTTAAGAAGGACTTAGAAAAACTAAAAAGGATAAAATAAACTTCAGTCTCTTGCATCTTCAATGTAGTCTGAGTCTTTGACCGAGGCATGATCTTTGTCTTCGTTTGATTAATAGAAATCCTGAAATGTTTATCTTAATAATGTTGTCAGATTAATGTTAGAGATAATAAATTTAGAATCATCAAAATCAACAAGTCAACACTAAAAGTCCCCACTATTAAAGAAATTGGGCATCTTAAACGGATAAAGTCAATTTTAACAGTGGCGTGATCAATACACGCGTGGACTAAAGATTCTTAAAAATATGACTTTGCCCCTTTCACCTATTCCACCTCTTCTTCACCCCCATCCCAATTATCGCCAACATCCCCTATCACCGGCCACCATACACACACACACACCCACCATCCAGGTCACCCATCAATGCACTGTGCACACACTCCCCTTGCACATGCCCACAAAGCGCGCGCACACGCACATTGTGCATGTGTGTGTGCAATGTGAGTTTGTGAGCGTGAGTAATGTGTTTGTGTGTGCATGAAATTGTGCGGGCGTGTGTTGAATATGTTTTTGTGTGCATACAATGGGTGTGTGGGAGTACGTGTGGTGCGCGTGTGTGGGGGGGGGGGGAAGCAACCATGGCAGGTGGGTGTGTTTCTGTGTGGGTAAGTGTGTGTTTATATGTGTGTGCGCGCGTGTGTAGTGGGTGTGTGGGTATGTGTTTGTAGGTGAGAGCAGCTTCAGTCTGTAAGTGTGTGAGAAGGGGGGTACAATTGTGGTGAGTGCTTGTCTGTTTGCGTGGGTTGGTGGGTGGGTGTGTGTGCAGTGGTGTGTGTGGGTGTGGGTGGTCGGTATTGGGTTGAAATACACGCATGGACTAAAAATTCTTAGAAATATGACTTTGCCCCTTTCACCAATTCCACCTCTTCTTCACCCCCCCTCTCCCAATTGTCGCCAACATCCCCTATCACCCGCCACCATACACACACACCCACCATCCAGGTCACCCATAAATGCACTGTGCACACACTCCCCTTGCACATGCCCACAAAGTGCGCGCGCACGCACATTGTGCATGTGTGTGCAGTGTGTGTTTGTAAGGGTGAGTAGGGTGTGCATGAAATTGTGCGTGCGTGTGTTGAGTATGTTTTTGTGTGCGTGCAATGGGTGTGTGGGAGTACGTATGGTGCGCGTGTAGAGGGGGGAGCAACCATGGCAAGTGGGTGTGTTTCTGTGTAAGTAAGTGTGTGTTTATATGTGTGTGCGCGCGTGTGTGGGTATGTGTTTGTAGATGAGAGCAGCTTGAGTCTGTGTGTGTGTGTGAGAGAGAGAGAGCGGGGGGGGGGGGTTCAATTGTGGTGGGTGCTTGTCTGTTTGCGTGGGTTTGTGTGTGTGTGTGCAGTGGTGTGTGTGGGTGGTCAGTAGTGGAAGTTGATGGCGAGGTGAGGTGATCGACGGGTGTAAATGAGACAAGGGGTTGGACGAGTGGCATTTAGCTACAATATAATAATAAAATATTTCACACAATTCATACCATACCCGTTTAGAGAATAGTTTCTTTAAACTTAGAGAGTTTAGTGTTTAAATTCTTAAACTTTAAGTGAAGGTTAAAAAAAAATTGCACAACATATACTAAAGGGCTCATTAGCTGGATTTCAACAACAACAAAAAAAAATTTTTTGAAGAAACAAAAAAATGTTGCCCAGCATATTTAATTGTTTACAGACAGAAGATCCTGCTGTACATATTTCATCCCGAACTGCAAAATCTCATCGGTAGAGGGGTACATATCGCCATGATCAGCATTCTTGCGCAGGTGAGCAAGATCAATGCATCAATTTGCAATTTAATCCAACCCATAGTTCCTTCATCCCCTTTTCCCATATGTACGTATGCGCACACATGTATCTTCAAAAAACATAATTTCTGTTTGCTTGTTGGTGGGTTACGCAGGAGCGCCTACTCGGGGCAGCACTGGGTACCATATTCTCGGGGGTGTTTGTTTTTCAGCAGCGCAAAGACATCTACAAATCAATCTCAGACACCCAGTCTCAATTTGTTCCTCAATCTCATCAGGTACAGTTGCCATCGTTTTCTTTTGCGAAGTGATGGAAGCTTTAGAAGTAGAACCCATTAAATTATCTGGTTGTCCTTAAGCCGTAATATCTTACAGCTAGTGCATGCTTTGAAATGCCTCAATAACTGAATGAAATTTTTACATTTCATTGGGGTTTTCCCCTTTAACTTTTTTGCAGTTATTGGGATAGATGTAGTTGTAAATGTTTACTCGTTGTTTCTATCCTAGCTTCACTTGCAAGGCGAGCCGAAATGGGGCAACTCCAAAATTCAATTCAAGAGCACCGTAGAGTGCTTTATTTAAATGTAGGATTGCTCTTCGAATTCACTTCAACGCTTCAATTTAATTTCTAGGATTTCATAAAAAGGCAAAGGGAAAATTCTAATGGATCGGAGGTAGTAATTGGTTTTTCATAATTTGTTATATCTTAGTTACCCTCATCTACATCGGGCATGCTTTGACCGCCTCAAAATTTGAATGCGATTTTTATACTTGTCTTAATATTTGCGCTGTCATTTACTGAATATGACATGTTCATTTGCACCTATAATTTTTATTTTTGTTTCCCTTAATTTCGAACCTTTGATGAATAGGGAAAGTTTAGCATCGGTGGGCTATTTTTTACTGATTAAAACTGTTTCTTGGAGTTCTTGTCGGGATACTAGAGACGTCGTCTTTTTTCCGGTTTGGTAAAACTATACTAGAAAGCTGTCAGAGGGGTGGAAGTACCATTTAAACAGTATGTTTACTGAAACCAACCGGGAAAGAAACCCGAACTGCATCAAAATCATCAACATAACTTAATAGCGCGTCTAAAAGAGACCATACCTGGAGCCTGAAGACCAAAAGCACAGTCCTTTAGGAAGACCGTGTGACAGCTTATGTCAATCCTTCAAAGGTACGATTATTGGTATTAGCCAAATGCACCAAACATGAAATTAAGGACCCATGCTGCAGCCATTGCACAAAGATCTCCTAACACACCATCTGGTCCAGGAGGAAAACACTACCAAAAACCTTTTCAGAATAACCCACAAAATAACAATTGACGAGATAGAGAGACCTGTTTTTTGAGCAAAGGAGCTGTGGATAAGGAGGTGATTAACAGAGTTTTCTGCTGCCATCCACATGAAACGCTCTTCGCAATTATATGCTTTTGTTTCCTCAAGTTATCTTGAGTCAGGACTCTTTGGAAGGACAGTGCACAAGACAAAGAAAGGCATCTTTGGAGGTGCTTCCATCTTCCAAACAGCCTTCCAAGGAAAAGTATTAGCTTGACCTTCTGAGGCGATTATTAGGAAGAACGGACACTGATGCCTATTGGGACACCAGAATTTCCAAAACACCAAATTTTGGACAGCGCGGACGCCGCTGACTTTCTTTTTGTTATTTTTCATGTACATATGTGTTTACTAAGTTTCAAGCACAGTCCACCTCTAAAATTGCGCTCCCAGTTCAAGTTTCCTCCATCTTTTGCAGCCTTGCTACACCTTGTTAGGAATCTCCACAAAGGTTTGTGTGCATATCTGCCCTAGCTGAGCTTAGTGCACTATTAGCATCACTTGAATCAATTTCTGGAAACGAGTAAGTAGCAATTTCAATAGTGAAGATGAAGAAAGGAGAGAAGCAACACACTGAAGAAGTTGATTGGAACGAAATTACAAAAGCTGTTGTCTTTTTCTTAGTAACAAAAGGATGGATAAGGAGAGAATTGGAAAGAGTAAGGCAGAAAGAATAAGAATTAAGAAACAAGAAGCAGAAGCAGCAGTTCATTGGAACCAAAAAGAGAGAGAGATGAGAACGAGAAAGAGAAGGAACGACAGCAGTTCACTGCAGCAGTATCTCTGGCTATTATCCGTCGACAACCCTTGGGTGAGATCATCCGATGAGAACAAAGTAAAGGATATGTGATCTGTTGATATTTTGGGGTTTGCCTAATTTTTTATTCCTAAAGAGATCCCCAACTTGTTGCAATTTTATATCTCGACCCCCGTCATATGTTATAAATATTACTCCCTTTTTTCTCGAAATTATTACCACTTTGACTTTGCACACTTTAAGAAGGTGGTCAACTTTTTTTAGTTTTCCACTCTTACCCTCTCTTTTTAATAACAAGCGGTCTTACTTTTCTTCTGTCACAACCTCACTCTTTTCATTCTTTACAATCACTTTTTCTATGGCTACTTTTTTATTTTTCCTAAAATCTTTTCACTCTCTTCTTTATCATCTTCTGTGGTTATCATTTTCGTTGATAAAGACAGTGAGGAGATGAATATAAGGAGAGAGCAAACCCTGTAGTAACTTCATATTTTTGCCATTGTTGTTTGATGGTTTTGGAGTGGTACCAATTAATGTGATGAACACAGAGAAAGATCTCTTAGACTGATTCCCAACCAAGCACGCAAACATCACCATGCACTTACGACTTGAGTCAAATGAAATGTGAATCAAATCTTGAAATCAGATCTAGATTTAAACAGAAGATTGAAATCTGAAACCAAAACATGAAAATCTTTTCAAGACCACAACCTAGACCAGAGGTCAAAACTTTGTAGTCTTGCAGGAGTTGGCGCTACTGGTGGTTGATGAAGGAGTCCTTGAAAGATGACGACAATGGTGGGGGAGTCAGATAGATGGAGAGAGGAGGAGAAACGAGTGCAGCGGAGAGAGAAAACAGATTGAGTGTAGGGATTAAAATCAATTAAAGACAAATAAAACTTTGAGTGATAAATTTGGGATGGAGGGAGTACATTTTAGCCTCATATCTGTGACATTCTCCAAGGTGTGTCTGATACGGAGTCCTATAATTAACAAAAAGTGTCAAATAAATATCAGACACCTCCAAGAAGTGTCTGACACACGTCCAGAAGTTTCGGGCATAACACCTTTATACATAAGAGGTGTCCGTGCTACATAGGAAACAAGACACTGGTAATACTATCTAACCTCAGAAGAACTCACAGAAGATAGTTTCCACTGCCATGAATTTTGGGAGCTAACTTGAAGCTTTTATGATTCGAGAACACTAAAAAATTGAGTAACAAGATCCATCTCCCAATCTTTAAAATCCTGGAGCTCCTAAGAGACACCACTTTCCGAAACAGAGACTACAGCAGATGTAGCACCAGTGATCAACAGCGACACTCAATAAATCCTGTAACAAGTCCTTGAGAAGGACATGAACACACCAAGGATCAAGCCAGAACCTTAAAGTAATGTGCTGCATAGCATCACTTGGCATTAGTAATGTTCTTCCTCAAATTTGTGCCACAGGACATATTCGTCTCCTTCGAAGTCCAATCCACTCAAATGTTCCCGGATTCACAAGCAGCGACTTCTCTCCTAATTAGAATACATCTCATTTTCAAACCTTCGTGGAATTTGGCTTGATGTATGTTTGGTAGAATTTGTGGTGTTCCATGTTTGTTTGATCAAGTTCCATTGAATGCCTGCCTTATGTTCTCTGGTGCAGTAGGAGCTGTTTTTCCCGCGTTTTTGCTATTGTGCATTGTCTTTCCTTAAATTGAGCAAGATTATTGTTACTTATTTGCATGGCTATCCCTACCATAAGAAAGTTTGAATCGGGGTCCATGAACTGTCAAGTACCAGGTCTAATCTGTATAACAGGGCTAAGGTAATCAACATTTCAAAAAGAGTTTAGCTGAGGGAGGCCACTGTATAAACGTGCGTAATTATGTAGATGTTAAGAATATTTCTCAGGATTTTAGGAGGGGCCGTGCCCCGCAACTGCACCCCCCAAAAGTTGAAAATATAAAACGTAGTGAGGTAACTCTAGGTTTTATCCTAAAAGTGTTACCTTTAATGTCAAAAATCTGCGAATAGTGTTGCTTGAATCGGGCAGAATAAACCAAAACGATTTATGAACATGCTTTTGCCTTCAGCTGAGAGATGTGGAATTTGTATTTACCATCCAGCCGGAAGCATTTCTTACATACGCTAATATGGGGAAGAGGGAATAACAGTAACATCCCACAAAAGTATCTCTCAGACTACCTCGTAAAAGGATAACCTTAGGACGGTGGAGTCCTAATATGTGAACTCTTTTGACATCATCTGTAGACTGCCATTGTGGGGAGAGTGATACTAGTGCCTTTTAACTTCAAAAAGTAACATGGGAAAGGGGAATATAGCGTACCACTGTAACTAATGACGCACTACCTATCAGTAAGGTACATAAACTTTGGTGGATACATACTGTTGTCTTTCTAATTTAGATTACTGGATGCGTCATTTCTAAATTGCCCTTATATACGATGTTGAATGCATTGGTTCCCGCAGCGTGTCTATGTTATACATATGCTGGCGATAAAGATGAATAGGTCCATCATATACTCACTCAAATACATACTAGATGAGAATTTCATCAATCTTACCCATTACGTATCTAACAATACTACAATCTGTAATCATAATTATTATAAGATATCTCTACAAATAAATAATAAATAGTAAATCGAGTGAAGGTGTTGGTTCGTTGGCTCCCAAGGCTTGTGCTATACTTGGTGGAATGGCTACTCCTCCTCTTCTTCTGTTTACTTTGTCGTATTTTCAAACGCAGTATGTTCGTATCTTGTGTCTTTATAAATTGCCTGGTGCATGCTTGGTCTTGTTCCAAAGTAAATCTTGAGGAATATTTCACCCCGTTGGATTCAATGCTAAAAGTTTCCATTTGAACTTTACAGATGAGAGAGCCTGTCTTTGGAAAGGAATCTCGTTTGGACTGTGCACATCTATGGAACAAAGCAGTAGATCAGACATTTGGACCTGTTATTCAGGCTCTTAGCTCGCGCGGATGGTAGAATATTGGACATTTTTGCTAGCAGTGTATGGATTTTATTTTTTTTCTCATTTTTGGAAATGTATGCATGCGGTAGCTTGCTATTTGTTCTTTTCCGTATTTCTGACTTGCGGAAAGGGTAAAGCACGCTGGTGTGGGATCTTACCGCATGTATTACCTATCTTCCTTAGCTGTTAACGTATCTCATTTAGACGTATTCAAGTGGATTCTTGATGATATTGCTGTCACTCGACTGCATAATGGTAATCCAATTTGTGTCTCATCCGGTCCATGAAAATTTGTCAGAACTGTTTAGTCATTTTTTGTTTTTTCATTTAATCTCTTTTTCCTTCATGAACTTGGCTCAACTATATATGAATGCCGATCTTCGATATTAACTACCCCCGGCACTCTCAGTCTCTCTACTGACAGTTTTCTTCTTCTTTGGACCTTTTTTCTAATCTGGGTAGTACGGTCACTGTATTCCTATGTAGTTGAGCGGGGTGTAGTTAAAATCTAGGTAGTACTATGACTGTAATTTATGGACCTATTCTAATCTAGGTAGTACTGTCGCTGTAATTTGGTGGGGCATCCTTTTTTGCTCAGCGAACTTCCTCTTTGGTATCTTAACCCTGTGAAACTTTGGTATCTCACGTTAGTGTAAAATGTTGCTTGAATTCTTCAATCACCTCTAAAAGATATGTTACTGGTATTTGGAATACAGCAAAAGTTGCAAGCCTGCAGCTCTCTTCTGGTCTTTCTAAGTAAAGTGTTCGTAGCAAACTTCCTCTTTCACTTGATGCCCAATTTGAATGATCAAGCCTTATATTTGTGCTCACTGAATCTCAGATAACTTGGTGAAGTGCTTATATATATATATAGCTCACAGAATGTCCATTATCTTGGTGAAGTGTTTTTATTTTGGAGCTCGCGTTTAATTTATTGTTGTCAATGCGAAAGTTTAGCTACAAAGGTCTGTATTTATGGGGTTGTTTTAATTACTGAGCAAGAATGGATCTGGTCGCGTTCACTCATTTCAGACCGTGTATAGTGAGGCATATCTTATACTTGCAAAAAATGTATATTGAAGCCTTAAGGTGGAAGCAGACACTCTGGTTCCATGATACACCATCAGTAGCTTCAGTGAAGAGTTTTTTGCGATTGCATTCATACTATGTCTAGGAGTTTTCCATATCTGTGTATCCTTTTGTTGCCTCTAGGGCTTCTGCTTTTAGGTCTCCTAATACACTCATTAAACAAATTGGGATATATCGAACCATTTGTAAAGATTGTACATACATCTCATATCCTAAATCGGTAGAATAAAGAGGGGCACGGGGGCCTGGGAGTGGGGTGTTGGTGGAAGGGGAGGAGAGGAAGTAAGAAGAAACAAGAGTTGAGAGTGGAGGTCGAACGTTCTGCCTAAAAATGGCAGTCACTGATAGCGAGGCACTGGTACGAGCATATCAAGCATTTGTTCAATGGACGTAGACTCAAACCATCCGCAGATGTCATTTTGGACGCGCGTATCAAGCATCAGGTTGAATCGAATTACTTCGACTGGTATTAGCCCGACGGGTGATGACAACATAGTAAACACCCATTGCCAAAAGCACTGCAAATACAAATCCAAAGATGATGACAGCAATGCCACCAGCTCCTACTCGGCTTCCACCCCTCTCGGGCTTGGATCTGCTTGCATGTGCCAGACTTGACTCCACGGTAGCTGCAAGAGGCAATGGCGAACAGCTTGACTCGGCACATGGGTTCTTATTACCTGCTTGTTGGTTGCTTGGGTGAAAAAAGTCGAAGGCCGAGGGGGGGAGAGCCACCGGGTGCTCATGATTGAGCCCATGGGGTGCTCGATCCTGAGCTCTAGTTACGGAGAGCAAGGACAGAAAGGCAAAGAGCAGTGTAGAAACCATAGCCGCCATGTTCTTTTGCTAACGTGAGTTGAAGCTGGAGCGGCAGTACGTGTTTGTGTGTGAAAGATTTTTTGTGTGTGGTACAGTGTGAAAGATTTGAACGTTCTGGAATGGCTTTTATAGGCTCTTGGGAAGTGGTAGTTGCTTGGACTCGAATATTTGTGATGGGAAAGACTGTTCAAAAGGAGAAAACAAAATGATGGGAATGTGCTTGATTGAAAATGGCTGCCTCTAAACTGCCCTTAGAAGGGCAACCTCGTAGCCCCTATGCTGCCGTATCGAACCTTTATTTTCCCGACACTTGACTTTTGTGGGGTACTTAGAGTTTTTGTCAAATCATTAGGTGCTCACTTTTACTTTCACCTTGTCATTTTATTGAGGGTTAGGTATCGATATAGCTCGCGAGATTATAGTCATTACTCAAATTTGTCGATATAAGCAGTGCAATAGACAGTTGTAACGTTCGCTTCTCCTTTGACATTAGAGCTACCCATACCATGAATAAGTACGTCTTCCACAATAGATGAAAAACTGATCTACACGGGTATTAGAGCAGATAGGTATAACAATGAATGTTAGGATGATGATTTCTGTTTCTTTTTCACTTTACATGGGGAAAGAAACAATAGAAAGGAGGGTTTTGGGGATTGCTTAGCTTAAAGGGACAGCAAAGGCCACAAGGCACATAGTGCGGGGGAAGCGTGTGATTACAATGGCAGGTCTCTTTAGGAAGGCATTATGGCGAAATGGGCAAGCGCATGCTAAAGCTGAATTCAGTACATTCCTTGCTCCTTCCCTCTCCATTTAATGCACATTATATAACCCATCCCTCTCATCCTCATCATTCTTCCACTTCTTCCTTCCCTCTCCAAGAAGGGACAGTGACCTCTTCTGTGCCTGAAGCTTATTGAACATTTGCACGAGAAGTATGACTTAGTTAAGAGGAGGCCTTTTGGGTTTCACAAGTGTCCTGCTATTCGCCTCCTACATCACAAGAACTGTCCATGTTTCATTAACCAAAAAACCCAGTTTTCTCTTTGCCAACGTGTGGCCTGCCTTCTTCCAAGTTAACACTGCCCACTAGCTGTGCTCGTTCATTTAGACTTGACTTGGGAATTGATTCAGGAGAATTTATTTCTGAGTCTAGATGAACATACTTTCCACTAAATTAGTTCATGTCCCCTTTCTAAAAATTAATTGATGTCAGGATTGATTTAACAAATATTCTGAGATTTTGTGCTCAAATGTTATGCGAGTTGAGATACTTGGAATGGGAGAATTCTATCACTTTGACAAATAAGTAAGTAAAAATATCGGGACCGAATAGAGAATTTGTTACTTGAAGTTGCCTCGGTTAGAGGTTCATTTGAGATCATCCCAAGAGCAATAAAGAACCTCAAACGATCTGCCATCTAAAGCTTAATAGCGACAAACACATTGGGCTCGGCTTGTTACATGACCAAATAGAGAATTCGCTCGATTGCAACTACCCGCTGTATGGGCTTTACCCGTTTAGGCATAATTTGTTCCGATACACGTGGTCACCTTCATCGATGATTGTTGATATTTGACAATACTTGCTATAATACGTCACTTGTCGCGCAAAAAGTATGTTACACACTTTCACCGTCTTTTTTGTTGACTTTAGCAAGAATCGCTATAACGCATTACTTGTCGATAAATAAAAATGACTTCAGCACGAGTCACCATTACACATCACTGGTCGATAAATTAAATGACTTTAGCAAGAGCCGCTACAGCTTTCCGGCCTAATTGTAACCCAGTTTTGGGAAGAAAGGGGAGAAAAGGAAAGGGAGATCTTCCCTACTTTTACTCTTTTTGTCAATTGTGCCACAAGAATATTGATAATGAGATGGGAAGATCTGCACTTATTTCATTTGTCCATTTTACCAGAAAAGTATTGATAATGGGATCCAACAGTCCATTTCCATTTGCAAGTTAGTCTCATTTTTTCTGTATCTAAGTATTAAGAACTTATAATCTTGTTGTATGTGGTGAGCTACATCACTTTGAGATTCAATAAATACAAATTGTTTCTCAACCGGTATTTATCAATATTTATACTCTATATAGACACGTGGATGAGTGTAAATTGTTTTTTGAAAAAAAAAATACACTCCGTATATCTATGAACCACTCAATTGTCATTCAAGTACAATTAATATGCATAAAATATGGATTCTTCTAACAATTCCACCTTTTTCACTTTCATAAAAGTTACAATTAGTACATGACTATACTTTTCATGTTATTTCTAACTTGATGCTTGGTATGGACTAGGATATGAAAGACCTCGACAACCATAATATCTTATATAATAATTTCAGCAATTTTCTTTTTGGGCAAATTACACATATGTCCCTGAGGTTAGGGTATAATTACAGGTAAGGACAATAGTTTGGACAAATTACACTTATGTCCGTTGACCAAACGGAATCTTAAAAACCTTAATGGTTTTAATGAAAAGACTTTATTGTCCCTAAGTTAGAACCTTATTTTTTTTAATGCCATTACTTTATCTTTAAAAAAAAGAAAAAGAAAGACTAATGCCATTAACTCTTCCTCCCCCCCCCACCCAACCCCGTGACCAACCCCATTTCTTTATCTCAAACTCCCGCCCAACCGCCGCCCCCTTTCGCCGCCCCTGCGGCCCTTGACCAGATTCAGATCTGGGTCCACCTAATATGCACCGTCGATTGCAACATGGCGCTGTCGCTGGATTTCAAGAGGGCGTCGAGCTTGGCGACTACGAAGGCGGCGGTGGAGCATGTGCCGAGGCCGAGGACCATGCCGGACTTGACGTACTCGACGGCGACGAGTTTCTTGAGGTCGTCTTGGGTCAAGGTAGGGGTAGGCGTGGAGGCTCAAATGGAGAAACGGGTGTGGGGGGAGAGGGAAGGGGTGCGTAGGAGGAGGCGGGTGGTGTGGTTGTGGTGGTGGAGGGAGGAGGAGAGAGAGGCAGGAGGGGAGAGAGAGGATAAGGCTGCCGGCGTGGGGCGAGGGGTAGAGGTGTCAAACGGGCCGGGCTTGGGCTGCCCGGCCCGGGCCCATCGGGCTTGAAACAGGGCCGGGCCGGGGCCGGGCCAAGTGGCTGCCAATTCGGGCCGGGCCGGGCTGGGCCGGGCCGCTGGGGAGAAATGCTAGGCCCAGTCCAAGCCCTGGCCCTAGGCCCAATATTTAGGGCCGGGCTTGGGCCGGGCCCGGGCCCAATTTTTTTTTTGTGTGTGTAATTTCTTTCTTTAATTGGCTATAATTATCCCTCTTTACTCATAATGTTGTTTTATTAGAGATACCACTTCCTCATGAATTTATCTTGAATTGGGAAAAAAGAATTGGTGACTACATGAGTATTTCCTTTTAAATATCGATACCTTAATCCCAAGAATTGGTGACTACATGCTTTTATTTGTTCGTTCTTAGATATCGATACCTTAATCCCAAAAGTTGAGTCCAAAAGGAAATATTGCCATATACATTGTGAGATTATTTCCAAACAGAGAAACTGTTTAAATAGGAGACCAAAAAGGCAAACATTCAAAGATGGTAATAACATATGGTTAGCTAGATACCGGTACACGACTTGAACCGGCAGTGGCTTATTCTTGAGTAGAATTTGGGCTCTTAAGCTTTTGCTGCTGAAAGAGGTTGAAATCTTGAAATATGGGGTTGTGTGGAAAATGGTGTAGTCAAAGAATGGCAATGTAGGTGGTTGAATCCTAAATGGACTCCAATCCAAGAAACTAAAAAAAATTGGATGTCTCATCCACTCATCTTATGAACCCATTTTGAAGTAAAAATGAAAATAGCAAGTCACCAGAAAATCTCGGAATTGGTCAGGAACAAGATTTACAGCTTTGGGTATAAATAGCAAGAAGAATTTCAGTATGAGTAGGAGAGAGAGAGATATGCAGATAGGCACACAAATAAATAAAGAAGGGTTGGTGGCTCTCGTGAGAAATGAGAAGCCAAGATCCAACACCTACATGAGTCATGAACACAAGAAAGTCAGATGACTCAAAGTCATTTTGGGCTCAACAAAAAAGAACAGGACAGTAACCAAAATGAAAATGCAAGAAATGTTAATGGCAAGTTGACAGAACCTTTTCAAACGTGGGACACACCCAAACATGAAGCATGATGCCAAGGATTCATGCCCCAAAAACTGGGCCGCAGAACCGGGCCAAGCCCGGGCCAGAACCGGGCCAAGTCCGGGCCAAAACCGGGCCATTTTCGGGCCGGGCCGGGCCGGGCTTTTTCGCAGAATATGAAGGCCTGGTCCAGGCCCAGGCCCCAAGCCCGCTTGTGCAGGGCCGCTACTGTTCACGGACGGGGCCGGGCCAGCCCGGGCCAGAACCGGGCCGGGTCGGGCCAGCCCGCGGGCCGCCCGGCCCGTTTGACAACTCTAGCGAGGGGGGATAAGGCTGCCGGCGTGGGGTGAGGGAGAGGGCTGCCGGTGCGTGGGGAGGATTTTAGTGAAGTTTAATTTGCAGATTGAGAATTAGGGTTTCAACAAAACCCTAATTTGCAGATTGAGAAATTTTGATAAAATAAAATTGCAAAGATTGAGAACAAATCAATTTTAGGGTTTTAAAACCCTAATATTTAATGAAGGCTTGAAATCTTAGTTTAAAATTTTTAAAAATATTCAGTATATACAGTACAAGGGGTAGTATAGTCATTTTAAAAATACGTATTGATGACATCATAAAAAAAGTATACTTTTTGGATGGAACCCTGACGATGGACACGGCTGATATATTTTAAAAGTGTTTGGTCACGATATGTTACATTTTAAAACTTAATGTCCTTGACTGTAATTATACCCTAACCTCAGGGACATAAGTGTAATTTGCTGTTTCTTTTTTTAAATGACCATTAGTTGATATTTTTTTTTTTTTTTGCGACTTATATTTTCTTGACCGATAATTGCTTCTGCCTTTTATGTTGGCAGTGGAAGTCTAGTAATACAGTTTACCAAAAGAAAATGTAAAAAATTGGACATGCTTGATCTTTTCCCCTTTCTTGCGTTTGACTTTAAGACATGATAATTGGTGTGTGTGTACAGTGGATATACATAATTTATTTCTTGGACAAATGCCCTTATACACTTTTGTAAATTACATTAATGCCTTTCAAATGTTACAACATTGATAACTGACGACCGATCTCAAATTCCTTCAGGTTCTTTCTTACTGTAAAACGACTATACACCTTCATACAACTCGCATAATTAATTTTTATGACTCTTCGTCTCCACTACGTCAAGTGAGCAGATGATTAACCTTTATGCATGTTATTCAATGATTGTTCTGAGGTAACTAAATACGTTCCAACCCTTGATTGCTTAATATGACAAATGTCAATTAATACTCCTATTCTTTTTTACATTTGTTAGTACGAAAGGATTTTGATTTGGGAGTTTATCTAGGTTCAAACTTTATAAAGGCAAGTCCCCTAATCTCTTCTACTCTTAACAAAGTTTAATTTTTTTTAGTACGAGGCATGATAATTATAGGACTTATTTGAAGTGTCAGCTTTTAATGTACACATAAAAATATTATCAGCACCAAGAGGTTTTGTGGGAACCAAACATTTACTTTTCAAGACGAGACAATTAATTAGATGTTAAATGACTGATAGACGTTATATTTGACAAGTGTTATGTTTAAGTCATTAATAACTTTGAAAACATCCCATATATTAGATGTGGAGAGTTATCGAATATGGAGCGAATAACCTCTAACGCTTCCAAAAACAAATTGATTGTTCTTTTAAAGTTGTGTACATGTAAACTTTAATTGAGTATATGTGCCGTTTGAATATTCTATTTTTGTATATAATGAAGTCATTTTTCCTCTTCTATACATTATGCCTCAGAGGCTCAATCAAAAAGAAAAGCAAAGCAAAATTATTCCTTGGAGCTAAAAAATAGATTGAATCAGATAAAAGTATTTGTGAATCAAAAAAACTGAAGAATCATATTCAATAGCCACCAAAAAAAAGCCACGGCACCAAAATAGCCTACAAAATTTTGATTTCAATTATTGCTATTCAGAAATTACCACACAACATCTTTTTAGCGATAAACGCTAAAGTTACATGTTAATGACTCATTTAACTAAGTTAACATTTAAGAAATACAAATATATGTATCTCAAATAGATGGAGCACTTTGGTATTGACAAGACGTCTAACACGCTAGCTTTGTTGGTGCTGCAAGAATGTAAATATTATATTTCTAATACAGATGTAATATTTTTCTATTGACCGATAAAATAAGGGAGGGCTATTGAAAAAGTTTGACCACTAGGCTTAGAAAAGGAAAATTTAGCCCCTGATCTTAGCAGGTGGTTATTTCATGGCTTTCTAGGTTTTTGCATCGAGTCATTTTCGGTCTTTAGTGTTACACACTTCGTTGTAAAAAGGGCACTTCCATGTTTGTGAAATGCGTTCCGCGAGCAAAATATGTTGACTTGTGTCTATATTCTCATATGCCAATTACTTAGTAACCACTATGCTGAACAATTCTCTATTAATTCTTTACTTAATTTTCATTTGATGCATTTAAACTTTTCTAAATAAAAAATATTGATGTTCACGTACATCGAACGTGTGCTCAACTAATTGAAGTTAATGAGTTTTGATAACTTAAATCAAATAAAAAGTATACTAATCATTTCTTGCATACAACCTATGGCTTGATGATTTATGTACGAAGAAATTCTAAATAGATAAGTAACACAAGATAATGCAAAATATTAATCTAATTTATCCTTATTCGAATTTCTTTTATCTTGATTGGTACGCCTTATCCTGCATGTTCCAACAGGATACAATCCGTACTCCACTGAAAATTTTCGACCTCGAATACTATGTTCTAATTAATTTATTTCATTATAAACAATCTACATTAAAGTTGCAAAATTTATCATTACTTGCCACACCACCAAGTTAATAAAAGCATCAAAAAATAGGGTTGATCATGCCCACACTAATTAAATGAAGTATGTTGATAGAGAGCTTATAAAAACGTTACACGTATCTTAAAAAAAATGTCTTTTTGAATCATAATCAAGCTTTCTTTGCAACTTTAGATTGTCGATTGATAGGAAAAAAATATTGCCGACCATCTTAAGACGCAAACATAAGATTTTTTTTTTTTAATTATTGAACCACTACATGTCCCATTCTGATTATTCTGATATGACCATCCAAAACAATCTTTTCCAGTAAATATATTAAAACCCTAAACTTGGACGCTTAACCACCTAAGTTTGTTCTTTAAGAAGTAGATTAAGATTACATAGATGCACACCCATCTCTAGCATTATTTAAGGCAAAAATGTGCATCATCAAGGTGATCAAACTCACCAACTCTGTTTTATAATGATATGAAAAGTCCTTGGTGTTACTCTAAAGTAAGATAAGGTTCTTTGAAAAGCCCCATTGCCAAGCAAGCCAACTCACCATCATGATCTCTTGGGGATGGCTACTACTATTTTGTATCTAATTGTGCTAATATGCTCTTGGATCATCGTTACTTGACACTAAATAGTAGTTTAACAAATTGAAGATAAGCATGCTTGAAATGAGGGCATCTGTCTCGCCAGTTCAATGGACGTAAGTGAACTGCAACATGAACCCAAACTCTATTCAACATTAGCTTGATAAATTACATTTTACTTGGTTGATTTGGGGTCATTATTTTGGTTCTACATGCAAGTACCAAGTGCTGAACAAATTTCCGTTGGCGCATTACCGCTTAGTTAATAGGGATAATTGCGTAAAATACCCATGTGGTTTGGGCTTGTTGCAAAAGGACCCTTGTTGTTACAAAAATTGCATAAAGACACATGAAATTGTAAAGGGCTAATTACACTTATATCCCTGAGGTTTAGGGGTAATTACACTCATGTCCACAAAGTTTCAAAATGTAACATACGTGACCAAAAACGTTAAACAAAGTATCACTTTTATCCAACCGTCAGTATTCCGTCCAAAAAGTGTAATTTTCGTCAATACGTATTTTGAAAATGGCAATACTACCCCTGTTGATATCCTAATTTTCTCTCTCCACAATTTAAACCCTAAATCTGAAGTCACCGCCGGCAGCCCCCCTCCGCCGCCCCACGCCACCGGCAGCCCCCTCCGCCGCCCCACGCCGCCGGCAGCCCCCCTCCCCCGCCGTCGACAGCCCCCCTCCCCCGCCCCACGCCGTCGGCAGTCCCCCTCGCCCCACCATCCGGCAGCTTGCCCCACCACGCCGGCAAGCCCTTGGCGATGGGAAGGAGACAGATCTGGCCATTGCAAGCCCATCGTGGTGGTGATGGCGCTGCCTTACTGGTGGTCACGGTGGCGCACATCTCGAAGGAAGAGGCCGGTGTCGCGACGTAGCTCGGTGGGGATGCTTGCGATCTCGGACGACGCGAGATACGGAGGTAGGTCGCGGCGGTGATGGTGGCGACCGGAGGGCCTGCTACTGCGGCCTGCCTCGCCGGAGGGCCTGCTACTGCGCAGACGGCATGGGGGCGGGGTACGGAGGTAGGTCGCGGCGGTGATGGTGGCGACCGGAGGGCCTGCTACTGCGGCCTGCCTCGCCGGAGGGCCTGCTACTGCGCAGACGGCGTGGGGTCGGGGGGGTGTGGGGAGAGGAAGAGGCAGACGGCGTTGGGGGGGGTGGGGGTGCGGGGGGTGGGGGGGTGGGTGTGGGGAGAGGAAGAATGAACAGTAAATTAATTGGGTAATATATTTTAAAGTCAGGGGCAATCAAGTCTTTTCATTAAAACCGTTAAGATTTTTAGGGTTCCGTTTGTCGATGGACATAAGTGTTACATTTTGAAACTTTGTGGACATGAGTGTAATTACCCCCAAACCTCAGGGACATAGGTGTAATTAGCCCAATTGTAAAAGTGTTGCACCATAAAATTTTCGTAACAGAATGGTAAAAATGTCTAAATTGCCCCTTTATATAAATGAGAATGGCAGCTCTTTTCACACCTCTTCTCCTGAATGGCCACGAGATTCCTTCTTCTTCTTCTTCTTCATCATGAGATCCCTTAGGCCTGGACATCAAAAAAGTGCACGAAGGCCAGCTGCCTTGGATCGATGGCGGGCTTGCGGCGGCACAAGTTGGAATCGATGGGACTAGCGGCGGCACAAGATGTTGATATTTTACCCGAATTTCACAATCTCAAATCTAGGGTTTCAATCGCGAATTGCGATTTGGAACGCTAGATTTTAGTTTGTGTGATTAGGGTTCGAATTGTTGGTGGCCGCAGCGGGATTAAGGTTCGGTTTAAGTGTGGGGGTTCAATTGGGTTTCGATCTAAGTTTGTGGGTTCAATTAGGGTTCCTATTGTTGTGCGATTGCTTTGGGGTTGAGGGCTGTAGCGGGACTAGGTGGTGATGGCAGCTGCGGCATTCGGCGGTGATGGTGGCGACGGGATCGAGTGGGTTGTTAGCGGTGATGGGATTATGTGCAGCAGTTGGCGCCGACGGGATTGAGGCGGTTGTGTGTGGCGCAAATGGCAGACGGGGTGGTGGAGTCGGGATTGTGAAGGAGCTTACGCTGGCGGCGCATGGTGACGGGGCTGGCGGCCGCTAGGCGCACAAGACGGGAGTGGTGCGGCGCCGGTTGTGGGTGGTGCAGGTGGCAGACTGGGGTGGTGGTGGTTAAGGGTGGCGACTAGGGTTAGGTTTTGGTGGAATTGAGATTTGTTTGAGAGAGAGAAAAAGAGGGAGGGCACTTTAGTCTTTTAAATGTATAAACTTTTTACTAAACGCATTTTTCAAGAGCGTGAAGAGCACGCTCCGTTAATTTTGATGAATTATCTAACAGTTGCAACAAAATAAGCACTAGAGGGAGGATTTTGCAATTTTTGTAACAAAAAGGGTCCTTTTGTAACAAGCCCAAACCGAAGGGGTATTTTACTCGATTATCCCTAGTTAATATACAAAACAAGTGCAAAATTGTCTTAGAGGTGCCATTACTAAGTTGAATTGGTTAATCAAACTTGAATTTCCATTCGATGAAGGCGGATAGTTGTAATTTACAACATAAACCATCTTTTTGGTTTATGTAAGAGACATCAGAGTTGCAGAGCAGGGAAAGAGATAATAGTACACAGTACAGTAGCACAATGCATCACTTAGGTACATACATCTAAAGCAAGATCATAACATTTGTCTACGCGTTGCTCCTGAAGGACCCAAGTGCTTTGTAGGCTGCTGCTCTTAGAATGAACTGGTGGTAGAATGCAGCAATTGCAGCTCCAATGAATGGTCCAACCCAGAAGATCCACTGCAACCATAACACACCCATTAACAGAACGTACTCAATGTTATATCCTCATATTTAAAGGCACACAAACACAAACAACACACACACGCGCAGACACAAAGTAAGCACATACATGGTCATCCCAGGGCTTGTCCTTGTTGTAGATGACCGCGGATCCGAAACTTCTAGCAGGGTTGATACCTGTACCCGTGATTGGGATTGTGGCAAGGTGAACCATGAACACCGCGAACCCAATGGGGAGCGGAGCCAAAACCTTGTTTCATTCAAGAAAAAGGAACAAGAAGATCAACAACTGCTATTTACATAGTGCAAGCCTTGGCACCCAAATTTCAGCACAAGAATCTACACATGTACCAAGTTAAAAATGTAAATGAAAAACTTTGAATATCTGCGACTTTCCTTCTTTTCACAATATTTAGATGTTTGAATTGAAACGATTTTCGTCTAAACGTGCAGAACGATGAATAAAACACGATAAAATTGTAAGTATGCACAAAGGAGTCACCATGATATATATCATTGATCTAAGAAAGGAACAATCAACCCCATATTGTGATATGTCAGCACAAATGATGTGATGAGAACTCTACGTCTTAAAGACCTGTTGTTAACAGATTAAGCGCTTACTACAGTTTCCATGTACATGGGCCTTATATTTGCATATTAGGACAAGAGGGAGAAGATCAGGTGGCTTACAGGAACATGGGAGTCTCTGGCGTTCCTCTTGGGATCAGTGGCCGAGAACACGGTGTAGACTAGAACGAAGGTGCCGATGATCTCGGCGGCCAGTCCGACGCCTCTGCTGTACCCAGGAGCAAGCTCGTTTGCCCCGCCGCCGTACCTGTCGAAGTAAGGCTTTTGGAAGGCCTTGACTAGCCCTACGCCGCAGATTGCACCCAGGCACTGTGCTATCATATACAACACCGCCCTGATTAGCGACACTTTCCTCGCCAAGAACAGCCCGAATGTTACAGCCGGATTAATATGTCCTCCTGCACACACGTTACCAAAAATGAGACGAATTCTAGGAACAAATTGTTAGAAAACACAAATGGTACTAGTGGCACTTTGGTGGTACATCATTCTTTTAACTTTGTAGCGACAAAATGAAGCGTAGTATGTCAAAATTGAAGCGCGAGTCGACAATAAAACCCAGTCTTTCTAAGTTATTTCTTTACATATTTACAGTTTCATAAAATTGGGACAGCAAACTGTAATTCTTTCCTTTAAAGCAGCGGTTGATTGGCAAGTGAGATTTAGCAAAATTAATAGTTAAAATTGCAATCTGAAGCTAGGATTTATCAAGATGGCACTTTACAATTGCGACGTTTACGTTCACTGACACGATTTCCCAAAGCTGCCGGTGTTTGAGAAATAAGTGCGGAAAATTTTAGAAAACTGGAATAGCCTCAAAGGGCAGAGAGGGAGTTGCAAGAGACTAACCAGAGATACCGGCGGTGCAGTAAACGAGGATGAAGATCATGCCGCCAAAGGCCCAAGCGATGCCGAGGATGCCGACGCCGTCGCACGGGTCGGTGCTCTTGGCGGGGTCGGTCTGGCTCTTGTAGCCAATGACAGTCAAGACAGTGATGTAGAGGAAGAGGAGGGTGGCAATGAACTCGGCTATGAGGGCACGGTAGAACGACCACTTGGTCAGCTCATCGGCGTCGAAGAAGTCCGCCGGAGGCGGGTCGTGGTAGTCCTTGGCTGAGAACCCCGTTTGCTCCGCCACCTCAACATCCTTCGCCATTTGAAACTAGCTCAAGAGTACTTGTTCTTGGTGTACTGTTTGCTTAGTGTGGGTGAGTGGGGAAATGAGTAGAGAGTGGGGATGGTATTTAAGGAGAAATGGAGAGGGGAGATAGAAGGATATTGGTGGGTTGATGGTGCATGCAGATGCAATATAATTAGGTCAAAAGTGTTAAATTATGGCCGACCAAACAGAGTAATGCCATGGAAGCTCTTCGCTTGCATTGCCCCACCACCAATCCATCATTGCCAACGGCTCTTCCTTTTTCTCCCTCGATCAGTTCTATCCATCCATCCATCCTATTTTCTTGCTTTGATTGATCCTTTTTGGGTTTCTTAATCACATTTGATTCATCTTTTTTGGGTTTCTTAATCGATCACCATGGCTATTTGGAGTGGTCCACTATGAGATAGGCTCGTCGGGCAGGTGCTTTTTGTATATTTAGTCAAGTGATGATATACAAAGATAAAAAAATGTTCAAAAAAAAAAAAAATGGAATTGCAGGGTTTATCGGAATAGCTTATGTTATAATTTCTTTTCGTTAAAGTCTCACGTCGACTATACTTAAAGATAAGAATTAATTTTCATACTTGTCAAACTTATCCTTTCTAGAAACAAACTTTTTTCGGTTGGACTACAGGCTTTACTACACTTCGTATTTTTATCTAGGTAGATGCGACTAATGGGAGCTGATAAAATGACAGCGTTGTCAACTTAAGCTAAGTTTTCAATACGATCTGAATGTCTATGCTGTCGAGGTGGGCAGCCCATATCACTTTTTTAAAAAGTTTTTATGTCGTTCACGAAGACAGTAAGTCACCGTACGCTACGTTATGTAGTGGGCATTCACTACATAATGTGGCGGACGATACGTCACCATAAAAAGAAAAACGGATATGGGCCGCGCACCTCGACAGCATGGATGCCAGATCGCTTCGACAACTGCTTAAGCTGCGACCGCTATTATTGTACCATATAGATGATATACATGCACTTCATCGTTGCAATTTCTTTTTTTTAATGATTTCACCACCACCTATTGAATTGTGTGGTACATGCTATCCGTGACATTTCAATCAGGTTAATTGGAAGAGATATGCTATCCGTGACACTTCAATCAGGTTAATTCGAAGATTTCAGCAACTGAATTTCAAAAGTTATAATCCGGGATAAACAATTATAGACCATATTGTCACTGTGATACTAAGGATAGAACACATCTGCGCAAAATCATCACATAGTTGGCTGATAAGAGTTTTGCCAGATAAATTAACCTGGACACACCTAACAAAGGGCATATACAACGATAATTTAATCTGCAACAGTGTGGTGGCAGTCACTAGGTCTGTATCTTTACATTTTGTTTTGTGTTTGGAACTTGAATGATTTGAAAAACTATGTTTCACATGTCAAAAGTTGACAAGTTCCAGATAGATTCAATTCGAAAAGGCTTTGTAAGAGCTACCTGCTCATTGTAGATGAACTCAAATGCTCTTTAAAAAAAGAAGCATAGCAGCTTTGCTAGATGGAGAAGAAATTTGGTGCACGAATGAGAATGATTTAGTAAGATTTAGAAAAACTAGTTAACAAATTCATGAAAATGATTTAGTAAAATTTAGAAAGCGATTAACACATGTAATGAAAACAAAAAAAGAAGGCGAAATGTGAATCTGTTAGTGTTCTTGATCTCCCTTTTGTTCTCTATCTTTTACCTTGTGATGCCAAGGAAAGTGGGTTCGCAATCGACATGGAGGTGCCGCAAGGAATGCAATTCTAGTCATATGCCAAGTGTGCTAATGTGGGACACAACAAGGGTTGAGTAAGGACAGAGACTAAGGGCTTCCAAGACAGAGCCTGAGGGTGACAGTGCTGCGAGGGTGACGGCGTAGGGCGAACATACGACGACAGTCACAGTCCGATACTTAGGTCCAGAGTCAAGGTCCTGTATGTTTCTCTCTCTAGAATTCCAGAGGATTTGGATTCTAGAGTGAGAAAGTGAAATTGTCAAATGAGAGAGTTATCTCCTAAAATGAAATCCAAAGTCCACTATTTATAGGCAAAATTATGCATGTGTCATCAATTGCCACATGGCATCCCCTGCGAGTGACACGTCACCAGGGGGGGTCCAAAAATACCGGTTCTCCCCGGACTGTCGAATCGCATATTCACCCGGCCTGCGCCTCACAGCGTCGCTCTATCTGTCTGGAAAGACTGGCTCCCACAGCGTCGGTGTTGCCAGAGAACACCCATTGATCTAGCCACAATCCAAGCCCTTACAGAATCCCACAGGCCTGGCAGCGGTGGGGAAGACCCGAAGCCCAACTGCCAGGCAGACTAGGCGCGATGCCCTTCGGAGACATGTTCCCGTCTCAGAGTGACCCGGGGATCATAGTCCCTAGGGGTGCTGATGAAGCCCCCGGTGCCGGAGCACCTAGGCCAGTCACGCAGACACCCTGGCGGAGATAGTGTCCATGATGAGTCACTTATTCTGCAAGCCGAGGTAGCATCCTGGAGGAGCCGTCTACCTGGCGGAAGGGGAGTTGAAAAGCTCCCTGGTGGAGATAGTGTCCTGGAGGAGTCACATATCCCCGCGGGTGAGTCCTTGTACCAGAGCACTCGGAGCGCGTCGAGGTAGCATCTCGGAGGAGCCGTCTACCTGACAGGCCGAGGTAGCATCCCGAAGGAGCCGTCTACCTGGCGGAAGGGGAGTTGAAAAGCTCCCTGACAGAGATAGTGTCCCGGAGGAGTCGCCTATCCCTGCGAGATATTGCACACTTCGGAGAGTAGGTCGAAGCATGTTCCACGACCAAGGCAAGGTGCGCATGGTGTGGTTATAGGATGGACCAGCGCAAGGAGAGTGGTAGTGTGACATAAAGCTGGGGGCGCGACTGTATCAGTGGCGCGGCACATGGGCGCGGTCGACGGGAGCGGTGGAGTCGGCGCGCGGGCGACGAGCTCCGAGTAGCCGGTGTGCGGGCGACAGCGGGCGCAGCAGCGACGGCGTGCGACTACCGTCGACAGTGGGCGTCGTAGCAACGGCGCGCGACTACCAGTGACGGGCGCCGTGAAGCCGGTGCATGGGCGACGGGCGTTGCGGAGACGATGCATGGTCCCTTGAAGAGAAGTAAAGGAATGGGGTCGACCCCTTGAAAGGGAATGTGGCCGACCCCCCCCCCCCCCACCCCAAGGGGGAAAGGCGCACCAATGAGCAAATTCACGTGACTTGATTATGTGTCGCTTTGACCGGTTTGGAAGCGTTGAAAAATGACCGTTGAATATGTGACGTGTCGAGCAAAACGGGGATCCCTGGTGGGCCCTTGGATGCGACCAAAGTAGGTTGGGAACACCTTGTAGTTACAAAGGTGTTGTAAACGCAAATGTTACATAATCAAAATAACAAGGGATTTGAATGCAATTAATAACACTTTTACAACTTTGGCGAAAAAGAGTACAATCTATGTTTAATCCTCTGATTCAACCTCCTAAGACAAAAGTGTGTTGACTCCGGAGTTTGATGACGTAGTCTCGATTTCAATGGCAAGATCTCCTCAAAACAATGTTAGCATATGGCGGTTTTGTTTATGTCAATTCGAGAGTCTGGCAGCGTGATACCGAATTGTACGGTGCAATCTTTTGCGAAAAAAAGTGAGAAGAGGACAAATTATGATGTCAGTTTGAGGGTCTGGTAGCGTGATCTCAAACCGAGTGACACAAATTTCTCAAAGTGATATGAAAAGTGATGTGAAGAGGTACCGAACATGTGATGTCGATTCGAGAGACTGGTGGTCTGATCTCGAATTGAAGGCGTGATCTTTATGAATTAACATTGAAAGATAACGAACTGATTTAAGGGACTGACGGTGTGATCCGAATAAGATGTTAGTAGATGCGTAAGGAATCACATTGAAATTGAAGGTATGAAGCTTTCTTGAGCGAACGACTTGTGCACAAGAAAAGCTCTAGGGCAAAGAAGGTTTCCGAATTTGGAAGACATGGATGGAGTGTTTTGACACAATCAAACTTCTTTATCAATTAACTATCTTCGTTCGTTATCTCTTATTTTTATTCGGTCTTTCAAAAGAAAATGTGAAAATAAATGCGGCAATATTTCTTTGTCAATTTACACTATTCAAGCTTTTCATTTAACAACTGAAAAGCACACGTTGACACCGTAAATAAAACATGTTTGTTGTTTATTTGACGAGAAATTTTTGTTGTTGCGTGAACCAAATTGCCTGGTGGCACTCTCATAATGGTGCAAAATTTACACGTCTTCGACTGTATACGTACTTGTGTCTAGTTTTTGTAATCTTTTGTGTTTTTTTCGATCCCATCTATTGGTTCCTTTGTCGTACAAAATCACTCAAGAAACACAAACACTTCTTAACAATTTTCTAGGGTTCTCTCCATGTACGAGGGTGTATCGGATCTCAAAATCCTCTTTTAAGTTCGTTCATTAATCTCTCCATCTCTTGTTCACCTATTAAAAATTATATTAAGTCAAAAAATACAAAACGGGTTATAGACACAAAGACAGAAATAAACCAAGAAATGAAAAAAGTACTAAATTAGATTCACAAATGAGAAGCATAAACAAACAAGACCTAAGGTATTGTTTGGATAGCACCACTATTCAGAGTATCAAAAATGAATAAATAAATTGGTTTATATAGCAACGACCAATTAAAGTAAAAGAAATTAAATTCAGCATAAAATAGTGTGACAAAAAAATACAACGTGTCAATGTTTCAAATGGCTAACAAATTTGTTTATGTAAGCTGCTAACGTAGTATAAACCGACCGCAACCATAAGCCGCCAACCGCCCATTTCTAATTGTCCACTCGTCCTGAACCTTTAATAATATTTTTCTTTTAATTTTCCCTCTAATAATTAATTAAGCCATGTCTGATTGCACTTCACCTTATGCGACTACCCTCGTCCATGACCTATGGCTTCTCCTGAAAAAACATCTAAATTTGAATATTTGCACATTAAAGTTTCACTTTTGTATTATTTCCATTCCACCGATTATGACCCTCTACTTGTCAATCTTTGTTTTTATACTTGTCAATCTTTTTGTCGCTAAAGATGCATCTTATTGACGAGTGTTGAGTTTTTACTACAAACAACGAGGTAAAAATAGTCTCTATATCTCGGTTATTTGTTTGAATTAGGAGTGAGTATCAAATCGTCTAAACCAATCAAATTTGAACCGCCAACAGAACTCATTGATTCGATTTCACATTTGTGGAACCGACTTCGATTCGATTTGGTTTACGGATCAATATGATGACTTCTTCCAAACATTTATACGTCATTTATAGAACCTTTTTTCCCTTCTTGTGTCTGAAAAATAGACCGCAAATGTAATAAACATAAATGTCTACCAGTCAAGTAATAAACTCGAAGCCTGCGATCGGCTTTTTCTAGTGAACAAAAATGTCTAAATTGTGGGTGTAATCGTATTTATGTGCTATGCTATAAGAGTCGAGAGAGCCATCCTCGACGACGTAGGTACGAGCTTAATGAAAACGAAGGAGAGGGAAGAAGATTAATTAAATCGACATCTCTATAACACGATCCAATTTCATTACTTACATCCATCATCTCATAAACAATTAGACTCTCCATACTCTAAATCCTAACTCCAACCAAAAATTCATATGACACATGTCTGCCAAAATTTTACAAGTACACGGGGATGGAAACCGGCCACGGATGTCCCGAGGAATGACCTCCGATCCCCTCTTGAAACCGGGCATCACATAAACCGAAACCAAACACGAAGGAAAAGGAAAAAGAAAAGGTAAAACTCCATTATCAATCATCACCATCTTCAGAATCTTCATCCTTCTCCTCTCTGATTGTGGCCAACCTAGGAGAAGAAGAGGGTTTTCGCGGAAAGACGAATCGCGACGGTGCGACCTCAATCCAAGGCTTAACCAGTTGCATGGTCATCTTAGCCATTGCCATATTGGGTCGGACAACAAAAGGGCTGGTTCTCCAAGGCTTGATCGAGGAATGGAGTGTGAAGAGGAAACTACTGAATTGGGAGCCTCTCTTTCTCTTTGGTGTCAACGAGAAAGAGAGGAACGAAAGAAAAGGCAAATTTCTTCAAAGCTTTCTGTGGAATAATAATCTGATGTGAGATGTGGGTGGGTTGATGGGAATGGCAAATATGGTGGGACTTATATATATATATATATATATATATATATATATATGTAGGTGGTGGCGTGGTGCTACCTCTGCCAACCACGAGAAAATCGAGCCTGGGGTGGTGAGCAAGTGTCGGTGGGCAGTGGGGAACTTGTGGCTTCTAAAAGGCCAGCAAAACATGGGAATGAATGGCACATTTCCAACGTGAATAATGAGAAGAATAAAGTTTCTTGTCAGAGTCCCCTTTTTTTTGGTATGTTTGGCAGATGCTTCATATATAGGTGAGATCGATCCCATGGAGAGTCTAGAAATGTCCTTTACACCTTTGCAAATTGCAAGTGTTTTTCCGCCTAACAAGCATTGACGGTTTTCAGCAAATTTCGGTGGATACTTGGGTACAATTTGAAAACAATTAAAAAATTTCAGCTTAGTTTAACTAGGAGGTGGCTGACTCCTCCCCATTTTGTGACACCTTTTGCAACTTTCAAAATTTGCACTTTAGCCCCTCAAGTTTTCAAATTTGCATTTTGACCCCTCTACTTTGAAAAATTATAATTTTGATCCCAAAATCACCTTAACCCCTCATTTGGCCCCCTAACACCTCATTATCAACGAAATGATGCTACTTAATAAACATATGCATCCCGTTCACCATATTTTTTAAATTACATTTTTGTCCCATTTACTTTTCAAAATTATATTTTAACCCCTGAGGCCCACACTAACCCCTTATTTAGCTCCCTAACACTTAATTATCAACAACATACTGCTACTTAATAAAAATAGCACCCCTCAATTAATTAAACTCACGGTTAGATTAATTTTCGGTATGTTCGGGGTATCACATCACCGATCTCGCCAAATGTAATTAGATCCAACAAATAACTTTAATCTATGAGATCTGCTAGATCCTCTTGATCTGCCATCGTGGATATTTTGTTTACTGCTCTAATGGTAAAAAGAAGCTCCAATTTGAGACTAGGGTTTTCACCGCCTACTTTGGCCTGACTGCTGTGCGGCGATCATTTTCTGCTGAGATTCTAGAAAAGTTTCACTTTTGAAGTTTCTCATTGCCACCTTGTATTTGGTATTGTTTTCGAGTTAGCAAGGTGTACGGATTTTTCCTATTGTAGGGGCTTGCTGTTGAGTTTGTAGGTTCCTTTGCTTCCTTACCTTTCTTTAGCTATGGATAATTTAATGGTTTAGCGTTGGGTCCTTGGGGAGGGAGTGGTGGGGGGAATTGGGCCTCGGGGAAACTTGGGTTTTTTATTTCTTCGGGGGGCGGGG
>JAVXUO010002710.1:0-111431 GCA_033065855.1 Escallonia rubra | reverse complement strand
AAAAATAGATTGAATCAGATAAAAGTATTTGTGAATCAAAAAAACTGAAGAATCATATTCAATAGCCACCAAAAAAAAGCCACGGCACCAAAATAGCCTACAAAATTTTGATTTCAATTATTGCTATTCAGAAATTACCACACAACATCTTTTTAGCGATAAACGCTAAAGTTACATGTTAATGACTCATTTAACTAAGTTAACATTTAAGAAATACAAATATATGTATCTCAAATAGATGGAGCACTTTGGTATTGACAAGACGTCTAACACGCTAGCTTTGTTGGTGCTGCAAGAATGTAAATATTCTATTTCTAATACATATGTAATATTTTTCTATTGACCGATAAAATAAGGGAGGGCTATTGAAAAAGTTTGACCACTAGGCTTAGAAAAGGAAAATTTAGCCCCTGATCTTAGCAGGTGGTTATTTCATGGCTTTCTAGGTTTTTGCATCGAGTCATTTTCGGTCTTTAGTGTTACACACTTCGTTGTAAAAAGGGCACTTCCATGTTTGTGAAATGCGTTCCGCGAGCAAAATATGTTGACTTGTGTCTATATTCTCATATGCCAATTACTTAGTAACCACTATGCTGAACAATTCTCTATTAATTCTTTACTTAATTTTCATTTGATGCATTTAAACTTTTCTAAATAAAAAATATTGATGTTCACGTACATCGAACGTGTGCTCAACTAATTGAAGTTAATGAGTTTTGATAACTTAAATCAAATAAAAAGTATACTAATCATTTCTTGCATACAACCTATGGCTTGATGATTTATGTACGAAGAAATTCTAAATAGATAAGTAACACAAGATAATGCAAAATATTAATCTAATTTATCCTTATTCGAATTTCTTTTATCTTGATTGGTACGCCTTATCCTGCATGTTCCAACAGGATACAATCCGTACTCCACTGAAAATTTTCGACCTCGAATACTATGTTCTAATTAATTTATTTCATTATAAACAATCTACATTAAAGTTGCAAAATTTATCATTACTTGCCACACCACCAAGTTAATAAAAGCATCAAAAAATAGGGTTGATCATGCCCACACTAATTAAATGAAGTATGTTGATAGAGAGCTTATAAAAACGTTACACGTATCTTAAAAAAAAATGTCTTTTTGAATCATAATCAAGCTTTCTTTGCAACTTTAGATTGTCGATTGATAGGAAAAAAATATTGCCGACCATCTTAAGACGCAAACATAAGATTTTTTTTTTTTAAATTATTGAACCACTACATGTCCCATTCTGATTATTCTGATATGACCATCCAAAACAATCTTTTCCAGTAAATATATTAAAACCCTAAACTTGGACGCTTAACCACCTAAGTTTGTTCTTTAAGAAGTAGATTAAGATTACATAGATGCACACCCATCTCTAGCATTATTTAAGGCAAAAATGTGCATCATCAAGGTGATCAAACTCACCAACTCTGTTTTATAATGATATGAAAAGTCCTTGGTGTTACTCTAAAGTAAGATAAGGTTCTTTGAAAAGCCCCATTGCCAAGCAAGCCAACTCACCATCATGATCTCTTGGGGATGGCTACTACTATTTTGTATCTAATTGTGCTAATATGCTCTTGGATCATCGTTACTTGACACTAAATAGTAGTTTAACAAATTGAAGATAAGCATGCTTGAAATGAGGGCATCTGTCTCGCCAGTTCAATGGACGTAAGTGAACTGCAACATGAACCCAAACTCTATTCAACATTAGCTTGATAAATTACATTTTACTTGGTTGATTTGGGGTCATTATTTTGGTTCTACATGCAAGTACCAAGTGCTGAACAAATTTCCGTTGGCGCATTACCGCTTAGTTAATAGGGATAATTGCGTAAAATACCCATGTGGTTTGGGCTTGTTGCAAAAGGACCCTTGTTGTTACAAAAAATTGCATAAAGACACATGAAATTGTAAAGGGCTAATTACACTTATATCCCTGAGGTTTAGGGGTAATTACACTCATGTCCACAAAGTTTCAAAATGTAACATACGTGACCAAAAACGTTAAACAAAGTATCACTTTTATCCAACCGTCAGTATTCCGTCCAAAAAGTGTAATTTTCGTCAATACGTATTTTGAAAATGGCAATACTACCCCTGTTGATATCCTAATTTTCTCTCTCCACAATTTAAACCCTAAATCTGAAGTCACCGCCGGCAGCCCCTCCGCCGCCCCACGCCACCGGCAGCCCCCCTCCGCCGCCCCACGCCGCCGGCAGCCCCCCTCCCCCGCCGTCGACAGCCCCCCTCCCCCGCCCCACGCCGTCGGCAGCCCCTCGCCCCACCATCCGGCAGACCACCACGCCGGCAAGCCTTTGGCGATGGGAAGGAGACAGATCTGGCCATTGCAAGCCCATCGTGGTGGTGATGGCGCTGCCTTACTGGTGGTCACGGTGGCGCACATCTCGAAGGAAGAGGCCGGTGTCGCGACGTAGCTCGGTGGGGATGCTTGCGATCTCGGACGACGCGAGATACGGAGGTAGGTCGCGGCGGTGATGGTGGCGACCGGAGGGCCTGCTAGTGCGGCCTGCCTCGCCGGAGGGCCTGCTACTGCGCAGACGGCATGGGGGCGGGGTACGGAGGTAGGTCGCGGCGGTGATGGTGGCGACCGGAGGGCCTGCTCACCGGCCTGCCTCGGGGAGGGCCTACTACTGCGCAGACGGCGTGGGGTCGGGGGGTGTGGGGAGAGGAAGAGGCAGACGGCGTTGGGGGGGGTGGGGGTGCGGGGGGTGGGGGGGTGGGTGTGGGGAGAGGAAGAATGAACAGTAAATTAATTGGGTAATACATTTTAAAGTCAGGGGCAATCAAGTCTTTTCATTAAAACCGTTAAGATTTTTAGGGTTCCGTTTGTCGATGGACATAAGTGTTACATTTTGAAACTTTGTGGACATGAGTGCAATTACCCCCAAACCTCAGGGACATAGGTGTAATTAGCCCAATTGTAAAAGTGTTGCACCATAAAATTTTCGTAACAGAATGGTAAAAATGTCTAAATTGCCCCTTTATATAAATGAGAATGGCAGCTCTTTTCACACCTCTTCTCCTGAATGGCCACGAGATTCCTTCTTCTTCTTCTTCTTCATCATGAGATCCCTTAGGTCTGGACATCAAAAAAGTGCACGAAGGCCAGCTGCCTTGGATCGATGGCGGGCTTGCGGCGGCACAAGTTGGAATCGATGGGACTAGCGGCGGCACAAGATGTTGATATTTTACCCGAATTTCACAATCTCAGATCTAGGGTTTCAATCGCAAATTGCGATTTGAAACCCTAGATTTTAGTTTGTGCGATTAGGGTTCGAATTGTTGGTAGCCGCAGCGGGATTAAGGTTGGATTTGAGTTTGGGGGTTCAATTAGGGTTTGATCTAAGTTTGGGGGTTCGATTAGGGTTCATATTGTTGTGTGATTGATTTGGGTTTGATGGCTGTAGCGGGACTAGGTGGTGATGGCAGCTGCGGCATTCGGCGGTGATGGTGGCGACGGGATCGAGTGGGTTGTTAGCGGTGATGGGATTATGTGCAGCAGTTGGCGCCGACGGGATTGAGGCGGTTGTGTGTGGCGCAAATGGCAGACGGGGTGGTGGAGGCGGGATTGTGAAGGAGCTTACGTTGGCGGCGCATGGTGACGGGGCTGGCGGCCGCTAGGCGCACAAGACGGGAGTGGTGCGGCGCCGGTTGTGGGTGGTGCAGGTGGCAGACTGGGGTGGTGGTGGTTAAGGGTGGCGACTAGGGTTAGGTTTTGGTGGAATTGAGATTTGTTTGAGAGAGAGAAAAAGAGGGAGGGCACTTTAGTCTTTTAAATGTATAAACTTTTTACTAAACGCATTTTTCAAGAGCGTGAAGAGCACGCTCCGTTAATTTTGATGAATTATCTAACAGTTGCAACAAAATAAGCACTAGAGGGAGGCTTTTGCAATTTTTGTAACAACAAGGGTCCTTTTGTAACAAGCCCAAACCGAAGGGGTATTTTACTCGATTATCCCTAGTTAATATACAAAACAAGTGCAAAATTGTCTTAGAGGTGCCATTACTAAGTTGAATTGGTTAATCAAACTTGAATTTCCATTCGATGAAGGCGGATAGTTGTAATTTACAACATAAACCATCTTTTTGGTTTATGTAAGAGACATCAGAGTTGCAGAGCAGGGAAAGAGATAATAGTACACAGTACAGTAGCACAATGCATCACTTAGGTACATACATCTAAAGCAAGATCATAACATTTGTCTACGCGTTGCTCCTGAAGGACCCAAGTGCTTTGTAGGCTGCTGCTCTTAGAATGAACTGGTGGTAGAATGCAGCAATTGCAGCTCCAATGAATGGTCCAACCCAGAAGATCCACTGCAACCATAACACACCCATTAACAGAACGTACTCAATGTTATATCCTCATATTTAAAGGCACACAAACACAAACAACACACACACGCGCAGACACAAAGTAAGCACATACATGGTCATCCCAGGGCTTGTCCTTGTTGTAGATGACCGCGGATCCGAAACTTCTAGCAGGGTTGATACCTGTACCCGTGATTGGGATTGTGGCAAGGTGAACCATGAACACCGCGAACCCAATGGGGAGCGGAGCCAAAACCTTGTTTCATTCAAGAAAAAGGAACAAGAAGATCAACAACTGCTATTTACATAGTGCAAGCCTTGGCACCCAAATTTCAGCACAAGAATCTACACATGTACCAAGTTAAAAATGTAAATGAAAAACTTTGAATATCTGCGACTTTCCTTCTTTTCACAATATTTAGATGTTTGAATTGAAACGATTTTCGTCTAAACGTGCAGAACGATGAATAAAACACGATAAAATTGTAAGTATGCACAAAGGAGTCACCATGATATATATCATTGATCTAAGAAAGGAACAATCAACCCCATATTGTGATATGTCAGCACAAATGATGTGATGAGAACTCTACGTCTTAAAGACCTGTTGTTAACAGATTAAGCGCTTACTACAGTTTCCATGTACATGGGCCTTATATTTGCATATTAGGACAAGAGGGAGAAGATCAGGTGGCTTACAGGAACATGGGAGTCTCTGGCGTTCCTCTTGGGATCAGTGGCCGAGAACACGGTGTAGACTAGAACGAAGGTGCCGATGATCTCGGCGGCCAGTCCGACGCCTCTGCTGTACCCAGGAGCAAGCTCGTTTGCCCCGCCGCCGTACCTGTCGAAGTAAGGCTTTTGGAAGGCCTTGACTAGCCCTACGCCGCAGATTGCACCCAGGCACTGTGCTATCATATACAACACCGCCCTGATTAGCGACACTTTCCTCGCCAAGAACAGCCCGAATGTTACAGCCGGATTAATATGTCCTCCTGCACACACGTTACCAAAAATGAGACGAATTCTAGGAACAAATTGTTAGAAAACACAAATGGTACTAGTGGCACTTTGGTGGTACATCATTCTTTTAACTTTGTAGCGACAAAATGAAGCGTAGTATGTCAAAATTGAAGCGCGAGTCGACAATAAAACCCAGTCTTTCTAAGTTATTTCTTTACATATTTACAGTTTCATAAAATTGGGACAGCAAACTGTAATTCTTTCCTTTAAAGCAGCGGTTGATTGGCAAGTGAGATTTAGCAAAATTAATAGTTAAAATTGCAATCTGAAGCTAGGATTTATCAAGATGGCACTTTACAATTGCGACGTTTACGTTCACTGACACGATTTCCCAAAGCTGCCGGTGTTTGAGAAATAAGTGCGGAAAATTTTAGAAAACTGGAATAGCCTCAAAGGGCAGAGAGGGAGTTGCAAGAGACTAACCAGAGATACCGGCGGTGCAGTAAACGAGGATGAAGATCATGCCGCCAAAGGCCCAAGCGATGCCGAGGATGCCGACGCCGTCGCACGGGTCGGTGCTCTTGGCGGGGTCGGTCTGGCTCTTGTAGCCAATGACAGTCAAGACAGTGATGTAGAGGAAGAGGAGGGTGGCAATGAACTCGGCTATGAGGGCACGGTAGAACGACCACTTGGTCAGCTCATCGGCGTCGAAGAAGTCCGCCGGAGGCGGGTCGTGGTAGTCCTTGGCTGAGAACCCCGTTTGCTCCGCCACCTCAACATCCTTCGCCATTTGAAACTAGCTCAAGAGTACTTGTTCTTGGTGTACTGTTTGCTTAGTGTGGGTGAGTGGGGAAATGAGTAGAGAGTGGGGATGGTATTTAAGGAGAAATGGAGAGGGGAGATAGAAGGATATTGGTGGGTTGATGGTGCATGCAGATGCAATATAATTAGGTCAAAAGTGTTAAATTATGGCCGACCAAACAGAGTAATGCCATGGAAGCTCTTCGCTTGCATTGCCCCACCACCAATCCATCATTGCCAACGGCTCTTCCTTTTTCTCCCTCGATCAGTTCTATCCATCCATCCATCCTATTTTCTTGCTTTGATTGATCCTTTTTGGGTTTCTTAATCACATTTGATTCATCTTTTTTGGGTTTCTTAATCGATCACCATGGCTATTTGGAGTGGTCCACTATGAGATAGGCTCGTCGGGCAGGTGCTTTTTGTATATTTAGTCAAGTGATGATATACAAAGATAAAAAAATGTTCAAAAAAAAAAAAATGGAATTGCAGGGTTTATCGGAATAGCTTATGTTATAATTTCTTTTCGTTAAAGTCTCACGTCGACTATACTTAAAGATAAGAATTAATTTTCATACTTGTCAAACTTATCCTTTCTAGAAACAAACTTTTTTCGGTTGGACTACAGGCTTTACTACACTTCGTATTTTTATCTAGGTAGATGCGACTAATGGGAGCTGATAAAATGACAGCGTTGTCAACTTAAGCTAAGTTTTCAATACGATCTGAATGTCTATGCTGTCGAGGTGGGCAGCCCATATCACTTTTTTAAAAAGTTTTTATGTCGTTCACGAAGACAGTAAGTCACCGTACGCTACGTTATGTAGTGGGCATTCACTACATAATGTGGCGGACGATACGTCACCATAAAAAGAAAAACGGATATGGGCCGCGCACCTCGACAGCATGGATGCCAGATCGCTTCGACAACTGCTTAAGCTGCGACCACTATTATTGTACCATATAGATGATATACATGCACTTCATCGTTGCAATTTCTTTTTTTTAATGATTTCACCACCACCTATTGAATTGTGTGGTACATGCTATCCGTGACATTTCAATCAGGTTAATTGGAAGAGATATGCTATCCGTGACACTTCAATCAGGTTAATTCGAAGATTTCAGCAACTGAATTTCAAAAGTTATAATCCGGGATAAACAATTATAGACCATATTGTCACTGTGATACTAAGGATAGAACACATCTGCGCAAAATCATCACATAGTTGGCTGATAAGAGTTTTGCCAGATAAATTAACCTGGACACACCTAACAAAGGGCATATACAACGATAATTTAATCTGCAACAGTGTGGTGGCAGTCACTAGGTCTGTATCTTTACATTTTGTTTTGTGTTTGGAACTTGAATGATTTGAAAAACTATGTTTCACATGTCAAAAGTTGACAAGTTCCAGATAGATTCAATTCGAAAAGGCTTTGTAAGAGCTACCTGCTCATTGTAGATGAACTCAAATGCTCTTTAAAAAAAGAAGCATAGCAGCTTTGCTAGATGGAGAAGAAATTTGGTGCACGAATGAGAATGATTTAGTAAGATTTAGAAAAACTAGTTAACAAATTCATGAAAATGATTTAGTAAAATTTAGAAAGCGATTAACACATGTAATGAAAACAAAAAAAGAAGGCGAAATGTGAATCTGTTAGTGTTCTTGATCTCCCTTTTGTTCTCTATCTTTTACCTTGTGATGCCAAGGAAAGTGGGTTCGCAATCGACATGGAGGTGCCGCAAGGAATGCAATTCTAGTCATATGCCAAGTGTGCTAATGTGGGACACAACAAGGGTTGAGTAAGGACAGAGACTAAGGGCTTCCAAGACAGAGCCTGAGGGTGACAGTGCTGCGAGGGTGACGGCGTAGGGCGAACATACGACGACAGTCACAGTCCGATACTTAGGTCCAGAGTCAAGGTCCTGTATGTTTCTCTCTCTAGAATTCCAGAGGATTTGGATTCTAGAGTGAGAAAGTGAAATTGTCAAATGAGAGAGTTATCTCCTAAAATGAAATCCAAAGTCTACTATTTATAGGCAAAATTATGCATGTGTCATCAATTGCCACATGGCATCCCCTGCGAGTGACACGTCACCAGGGGGGGTCCAAAAATACCGGTTCTCCCCGGACTGTCGAATCGCATATTCACCCGGCCTGCGCCTCACAGCGTCGCTCTATCTGTCTGGAAAGACTGGCTCCCACAGCGTCGGTGTTGCCAGAGAACACCCATTGATCTAGCCACAATCCAAGCCCTTACAGAATCCCACAGGCCTGGCAGCGGTGGGGAAGACCCGAAGCCCAACTGCCAGGCAGACTAGGCGCGATGCCCTTCGGAGACATGTTCCCGTCTCAGAGTGACCCGGGGATCATAGTCCCTAGGGGTGCTGATGAAGCCCCCGGTGCCGGAGCACCTAGGCCAGTCACGCAGACACCCTGGCGGAGATAGTGTCCATGATGAGTCACTTATTCTGCAAGCCGAGGTAGCATCCTGGAGGAGCCGTCTACCTGGCGGAAGGGGAGTTGAAAAGCTCCCTGGTGGAGATAGTGTCCTGGAGGAGTCACATATCCCCGCGGGTGAGTCCTTGTGCCAGAGCACTCGGAGCGCGTCGAGGTAGCATCTCGGAGGAGCCGTCTACCTGACAGGCCGAGGTAGCATCCCGAAGGAGCCGTCTACCTGGCGGAAGGGGAGTTGAAAAGCTCCCTGACAGAGATAGTGTCCCGGAGGAGTCGCCTATCCCTGCGAGATATTGCACACTTCGGAGAGTAGGTCGAAGCATGTTCCACGACCAAGGCAAGGTGCGCATGGTGTGGTTATAGGATGGACCAGCGCAAGGAGAGTGGTAGTGTGACATAAAGCTGGGGGCGCGACTGTATCAGTGGCGTGGCACATGGGCGCGGTCGACGGGAGGGGTGGAGTCGGCGCGCGGGCGACGAGCTCCGAGTAGCCGGTGTGCGGGCGACAGCGGGCGCAGCAGCGACGGCGTGCGACTACCGTCGACAGTGGGCGTCGTAGCAACGGCGCGCGACTACCAGTGACGGGCGCCGTGAAGCCGGTGCATGGGCGACGGGCGTTGCGGAGACGATGCATGGTCCCTTGAAGAGAAGTAAAGGAATGGGGTCGACCCCTTGAAAGGGAATGTGGCCGACCCCCCCCCCCCACCCCAAGGGGGAAAGGCGCACCAATGAGCAAATTCACGTGACTTGATTATGTGTCGCTTTGACCGGTTTGGAAGCGTTGAAAAATGACCGTTGAATATGTGACGTGTCGAGCAAAACGGGGATCCCTGGTGGGCCCTTGGATGCGACCAAAGTAGGTTGGGAACACCTTGTAGTTACAAAGGTGTTGTAAACGCAAATGTTACATAATCAAAATAACAAGGGATTTGAATGCAATTAATAACACTTTTACAACTTTGGCGAAAAAGAGTACAATCTATGTTTAATCCTCTGATTCAACCTCCTAAGACAAAAGTGTGTTGACTCCGGAGTTTGATGACGTAGTCTCGATTTCAATGGCAAGATCTCCTCAAAACAATGTTAGCATATGGCGGTTTTGTTTATGTCAATTCGAGAGTCTGGCAGCGTGATACCGAATTGTACGGTGCAATCTTTTGCGAAAAAAAGTGAGAAGAGGACAAATTATGATGTCAGTTTGAGGGTCTGGTAGCGTGATCTCAAACCGAGTGACACAAATTTCTCAAAGTGATATGAAAAGTGATGTGAAGAGGTACCGAACATGTGATGTCGATTCGAGAGACTGGTGGTCTGATCTCGAATTGAAGGCGTGATCTTTATGAATTAACATTGAAAGATAACGAACTGATTTAAGGGACTGACGGTGTGATCCGAATAAGATGTTAGTAGATGCGTAAGGAATCACATTGAAATTGAAGGTATGAAGCTTTCTTGAGCGAACGACTTGTGCACAAGAAAAGCTCTAGGGCAAAGAAGGTTTCCGAATTTGGAAGACATGGATGGAGTGTTTTGACACAATCAAACTTCTTTATCAATTAACTATCTTCGTTCGTTATCTCTTATTTTTATTCGGTCTTTCAAAAGAAAATGTGAAAATAAATGCGGCAATATTTCTTTGTCAATTTACACTATTCAAGCTTTTCATTTAACAACTGAAAAGCACACGTTGACACCGTAAATAAAACATGTTTGTTGTTTATTTGACGAGAAATTTTTGTTGTTGCGTGAACCAAATTGCCTGGTGGCACTCTCATAATGGTGCAAAATTTACACGTCTTCGACTGTATACGTACTTGTGTCTAGTTTTTGTAATCTTTTGTGTTTTTTTCGATCCCATCTATTGGTTCCTTTGTCGTACAAAATCACTCAAGAAACACAAACACTTCTTAACAATTTTCTAGGGTTCTCTCCATGTACGAGGGTGTATCGGATCTCAAAATCCTCTTTTAAGTTCGTTCATTAATCTCTCCATCTCTTGTTCACCTATTAAAAATTATATTAAGTCAAAAAATACAAAACGGGTTATAGACACAAAGACAGAAATAAACCAAGAAATGTAGAAAGGACTAAATTAGATTCACAAATGATACGCATAAACAAACAAGACCTAAGGTATTGTTTGGATAGCACCACTATTCAGAGTATCAAAAATGAATAAATAAATTGGTTTATATAGCAACGACCAATTAAAGTAAAAGAAATTAAATTCAGCATAAAATAGTGTGACAAAAAAATACAACGTGTCAATGTTTCAAATGGCTAACAAATTTGTTTATGTAAGCTGCTAACGTAGTATAAACCGACCGCAACCATAAGCCGCCAACCGCCCATTTCTCATTGTCCACTCGTCCTGAACCTTTAATAATATTTTTCTTTTAATTTTCCCTCTAATAATTAATTAAACCATGTCTGATTGCACTTCACCTTATGCGACGCGACTACCCTCGTCCATGACCGATGGCTTCTCCTGAAAAAACATCTAAATTTGAATATTTGCACATTAAAGTTTCACTTTTGTATTATTTCCATTCCACCGATTATGACGCTCTACTTGTCAATCTTTGCTTTTATACTAGTCAATCTTTTTGTCTCTAAAGATGCATCTTATCGACGAGTGTTGAGTTTTTATTACAAACAAGGAGGTAAAAATAATCTCTCTATCTAGATTATTTGTTAGAATTAGGAGTGAGCATCAAATCGTCTAAACCAATCTAATTTGAACCGCCAACAGAACTCATTGATTCGGTTTCACATTTGTGGAACCGACTTCGATTCGATTTGGTTCACGGATCAATATGTTGACTTCTTCTTCCAAACATTTATACGTCATTTATAGAACCTTTTTCCCTTCTTGTGTCTGAAAAATAGACCGCAAATGTAATAAACATAAATGTCTACCAATCAAGTAATAAACTCGAAGCCTGCGATCGGCTTTTTCTAGTGAACAAAAATGTCTAAATTTTGGGTGTAATCGTATTTATGTGCTATGCTATAAGAGTCGAGAGAGCCATCCTTGACGACGTAGGTACGAGATTAATGAAAACGAAGGAGAGGGAAGAAGATTAATTAAATCGGCATCTCTATAACACGATCCAATTTCATTACTTACATCCATCATCTCATAAACAATTAGACTCTCCCTACTCTAAATCCTAACTTCAACCAAAAATTCATATAACACATGTCTGCCAAAATTTTACAAGTACATGGGGATGGAAACCGGCCACGGATGTCCCGAGGAATGACCTCCGATCCCCTCTTGAAACCGGGCATCACATAAACCGAAACCAAACACGAAGGAAAAGGAAAAAGAAAAGGTAAAACTCCATTATCAATCATCACCATCTTCAGAATCTTCATCCTTCTCCTCTCTGATTGTGGCCAACCTAGGAGAAGAAGAGGGTTTTCGCGGAAAGACGAATCGCGACGGTGCGACCTCAATCCAAGGCTTAACCAGTTGCATGGTCATCTTAGCCATTGCCATATTGGGTCGGACAACAAAAGGGCTGGTTCTCCAAGGCTTGATCGAGGAATGGAGTGTGAAGAGGAAACTACTGAATTGGGAGCCTCTCTTTCTCTTTGGTGTCAACGAGAAAGAGAGGAACGAAAGAAAAGGCAAATTTCTTCAAAGCTTTCTGTGGAATAATAATCTGATGTGAGATGTGGGTGGGTTGATGGGAATGGCAAATATGGTGGGACTTATATATATATATATATATATATATATATATATATGTAGGTGGTGGCGTGGTGCTACCTCTGCCAACCACGAGAAAATCGAGCCTGGGGTGGTGAGCAAGTGTCGGTGGGCAGTGGGGAACTTGTGGCTTCTAAAAGGCCAGCAAAACATGGGAATGAATGGCACATTTCCAACGTGAATAATGAGAAGAATAAAGTTTCTTGTCAGAGTCCCCTTTTTTTTGGTATGTTTGGCAGATGCTTCATATATAGGTGAGATCGATCCCATGGAGAGTCTAGAAATGTCCTTTACACCTTTGCAAATTGCAAGTGTTTTTCCGCCTAACAACAAGCATTGACGGTTTTCAGCAAATTTCGGTGGATACTTGGGTACAATTTGAAAACAATTAAAAAATTTCAGCTTAGTTTAACTAGGAGGTGGCTGACTCCTCCCCATTTTGTGACACATTTTGCAACTTTCAAAATTTGCACTTTAGCCCCTCAAGTTTTCAAATTTGCATTTTGACCCCTCGACTTTGAAAAATTATAATTTTGATCCCAAAATCACCTTAACCCCTCATTTGGCCCCCTAACACCTCATTATCAACGAAATGATGCTACTTAATAAACATATGCATCACGTTCACCATATTTTCAAATTACATTTTTGTCCCCTTAACTTTTCAAAATTATATTTTAACCCCCGAGGCCCACACTAACCCCTTATTTAGCTCTCTAACACTTAATTATCAATAACAAACTACTACTTAATAAAAATAGCACCCCTCAATTAATTAAACTCACGGTTAGATTAATTTCTGGTATGTTCGGGGTATCACATCACCGATCTCGCCAAATGTAATTAGATCCAACAAATAACTTTAATCTATGAGATCTGCTAGATCCTCTTGATCTGCCATCGTGGATATTTTGTTTACTGCTCTAATGGTAAAAAGAAGCTCCAATTTGAGACTAGGGTTTTCACCGCCTACTTTGGCCTGACTGCTGTGCGGCGATCATTTTCTGCTGAGATTCTAGAAAAGTTTCACTTTTGAAGTTTCTCATTGCCACCTTGTATTTGGTATTGTTTTCGAGTTAGCAAGGTGTACGGATTTTTCCTATTGTAGGGGCTTGCTGTTGAGTTTGTAGGTTCCTTTGCTTCCTTACCTTTCTTTAGCTATGGATAATTTAATGGTTTAGCGTTGGGTCCTTGGGGAGGGAGTGGTGGGGGGAATTGGGCCTCGGGGAAACTTGGGTTTTTTATTTCTTCGGGGGGCGGGGAGAGGGGGAATGCGGGGGTTGGGGCCCTGGGAGGGTGGGAGATGTGAGGTTCTTCGGTCTAATCTGGGTGCATAGTTTTTTAGGGTAAGGTGGGTGGGGTGAGGTGTTTAGGGCATTAGCATTAGTCCCTAGTGATAAATGGTCGTCATTCCCATTTTCGAGCAGCAAGGCCTCATTGGTGTGTGGAAGTGACAGTCGAACGGCGTAAATCTTGCAGTAATGAGGACTTACTATTTGGGCTAACATTTCATAGGTTGACGGGTAAACTCCTGCTTCTTAGGGTTGCTTATGGTTTCTCGTTTTGTGATTGCAATAGCTAGTAATCTTCTCACTAGTGGTTACTCCCAATCCAGAGGCACTGAAATGAGAAAGGCTTGTAGACTCGTGACGCTAAACGACACATTGGTCATGATTTTGTCTTCTGTTCATGTTAAAAATGTAACCAAAAAAGGCTGATCAATGAAAATATGTAACTATTACATTATTAATGTCATTCTCTCATTTATCTAAAAAAAAAAAAGGAAACCACACTTTGTTTTTATAATTAGATTTCACGTAATACTACTTCTACAATTAGTCATTTCGCATTTCTGTTCTTCTTAATCAGTCAATCATGTGTTCTGATTTATATATGTTTGTTAAATACGGTCATGTGAAAATTAATCCTACTTTGATCTTTTATCTTTCTATTTTTATTGGTACCTTTTGCTCTTTTATGATTTTATCATTTCAATATTGGAGTGGTTTTGTTTTACATGCTTAGATTAGGCATATAATCTTCTAAGAGAAACCCATGCGGTTAATTTATTGAAACAATATGAGATCTTTTGCGCCGAGAATGGAAAATTTTAACTGTTATATACATTATTTGTCCTCTCAATTGATATTCTAGATGTGTCTCCGTTGCCATATACAGCTCATGGGATCAAAACTAGTAAAGACAATAGATGCTTAGGCTGATATCGAGTACTTTGAGACGCCAAAGAAACGATACTACTCTTTTTTAAGCAATGTAATAAACATAGATTCCATTCGCGCCAATTCTTAATTTCAAATTTAACTGGCCTTGACTATATTATGATATAATGTCAAACACCCTCTAACTATCGGGCCCAAGTTCACATCATTAGAATTATTTTTTCCAAAGCAACGACGTTTCACAAACTTTAATAATACAATCAACATTCAAAAGTCATCGTATAATCTAGAGAGGTTGTGAATCTAACGAGTAATTCTGCACTAAAACACATAGACAGACAAGTTAACTAACGAAATTTTTATGAAAATGACAAGTTTGCCCCTTCACAACTCCCAACCTTCTTCACTCCTCCCGTCAACACCCCCCCCCCCACCCCCCCCCCCCCCCCCCCCCCCCCCCAAGGTCGAAGGTCACCCCATCACACTGCACTTTGCATACACAACCCACAACTATGCACACGCCCACCTTGACAACACACCCCAACCCCCCCCCCCCCCCCCTCCCAACCCACCAGACATACACACACTTGGTGAGTGTGTACCGGGGTGCGTGTGTTTGGGGGGGTTGGGGGTGTGTGTGAACACGTGCAGTGTGTAAGGAGTTGAAACCATATCCAACGAAGAGAAGTGCATGCATCTTCACAATAAAGGGTGAACATAAATGTCTACAAGGCTGCTCGGGGAAAACTGATGTAAAAATGAGTTCCTCAAGCAGGCCCAGTGGTTCTTCAAGACTCTACACATGGAAGAAATACGTCGATCCTGTTTATATGTGTGCCCCCTAACTAAGCCAAATTTGAATCTTCCAAGGCACTTCATATGGCTACTCAAAGGGGCAGTGCGCAGCACTAGAAGCTTGTTCAAAATACAACAACCTAGAGCCTGAGAAAACGCGCGATTGCAACCATAATTCCTAAACAGACTTCTGGCTAAAAAGTGGGAAATCCTTCTTTATTTGCCCAACCTTCACAAAATCAGATTTGACTACAGGGTGAAGCAGTTGACCAAATCCTGCCATTAACAAAGTGCCAAGCTCAGCTTGCAGAATCTCTCCATAAGATAGATTTTACAACAATGATGACACCATAAAAACTTGGAAGAAAGAGCTGCAAAAAGGCACCATCACGTGACAAAAATGCACTACTGTTAGTAAATAGGTTCTAGCAAGAGCCGTTGGCGATTTGTGAGAAGCAGACTTAACCACACCATAACATTGGCACGACAAAAGGACTCCAAAGAAAGAGAAACAACATCGAGTATGAAGCATTAACCATTTCCAAGCCAGTTAATGTTCCCAACATACGCATACTCCCCACCTTTTCAAGTTGAATGATGCATGAAGAATCATAAGAAATGACTTGACGTTACAAGACCCCAAAGTACCACGCACCCAAACACTCATAGCCACACACAAACACAAATGTAGCTAACTATAGATGTTAGCTAAAATGTGATCTATCATGCATCATTTCGCTCCAACAATAAGCAAAAAGAATAATCAGAAACATGGAATCCTACATTCCTACTACATAATTTTATCCCATCATCCAAGTTCAACTGACTACAGTCCCAAAAAGGCGGTAAAAACATTGGTGGCCAAATAAGACTCTTTATTGTACCAAATTCAAGGGTCTCTTTATCTAGATACATTTTCATCCCCAAGTTGTGCCCTAATTTAAGCGACTCGTACTACTAAAAAGAATAGCTGCTAAGAACCATCGTGTACAAAATAACTTGGCGCTCAACAGGGAGTAGCCACGAGCATTAGTGCATTAAGTCTCTAAGAGAAGAAGAAAAAAATTATACAAATAAATACAGGTAATCCATGGTATTTCTAAATGCCAGAGAATATTCATGTCTACATCTTGAAGTTTTTACATCACTGACATCGTTACGAATAGCATTTAACTTTTGATTGGTTCCTATAGAGTCACTAAGCTTATATTTTCCAAATATCCAACAAAAATTAAAAAAATTCAGAAAGAACGCAAAAGGACCAGATTATCCCACTCCAAATAGAGTTAATCTTGACAGAACTTTCTCAGCGTCAAATATATACCAAGCTCCACCCAATAACACCAGCTAAATTGGCTTTACAAATAATCCGACTGCATAATCAGATTAATCCATCACTTCCACGCGACCGCCGACCCCCCGGCGGCAAAATTATGTTGACGAGGGGCAGCAAAAGAGTACGCACGCATATGCATAATATCGCATGCACTCCAACATGTTTTTGACTTCATATGGCACACTCAGCGATTGCATTCCCTCTAATACTCAACAACACACACAATAAAGCAAAATACCACAAAAAAATTCACAAATATTCCAGACACAGAAAATGAACATTGTAAAGAAGAAAAGCAACGAGCACCCACGATTGACGAAAGTAGGATCGAACTACATTCTGAATGCAATATATCATCCAATTTCCAAACCAATTCAAGTCTCAAAATTAGGCTCGACCTCATGAAATTATACTAACATTATCCATAAGAAGACAGAGAGACATCACGAATTCAAAACTCCAAAAAACTGTATGGAAAACGATAACGTTCCTCAATTGACAGAGAGATAGATCGCACCCTTTCAATCCAGCGGGACCTCCACGTCACCATCAGCAATTTCCTGCTGCAAATCCTTCGGGCTCTTCCCATCAACAGTACACCCTACGCTCACACAAGTGCCGAGAATCTCCTTCACGGTCCCGCTCAGATCCTTCGCCATGGACCTCGGCCTCATGATCCTCGCGATCTCCACGACGTCGTCGAGCGAGATATTCCCAGTGTGCTTAATGTTCTTCGTCTTCTTGCGATCCCTCTCGGGCTCCTTCAGGGATTTGATGACCAGCGCCGCCGCGGAGGGGACGACGGCGACCTTGGCCTGCCTGTTCTGGACGGTGAGCTTGACGGTGACGCGGAGGCCCTTCCAGTCCTTGGCGGTCTCCTTGGCGATGTCCTCACCGATCTTCTTCGGGGAGAGGCCGAGCGGGCCGATCTTCGGGGCGAGGGAGCTGGCGGCGCCAACCTCGCCGCCGGTGACCCGGACGTACACGTCCACAACCTGCGACGGATCGAACTTGGGCGGCATTTTGCTGCAGAGATGGGCTGGGTAGGGTTAAGGTTTCAAATGGAGAGAGGACTAACGGGGAGAGAGAGAGGCGTTTGGGGAAGAAATGAGGTTTATAAGTTTGGAGATTAGGGTTTTGCAATGCCAGTGAGGGAAATGTCGAGTTTGTCCTGATGATTGAGGCCTTTGGTTGGGGCTTTGTTGAAGTATCCGCTGGGCTTTGACACGATTGGGCCTGCAAGAAAGAGATTTCTTTTTTTATAAAACTGATCGGTTGTTTGATGCGATTTTGTATTATAAGAGGGCTTGGTGTTCGGCGGAGTTGGTTGTGGTTATCAGTAACTATTGTGGTTACCGGTGTTTGTGGGTGTAGTCACTGGTGGTGGTGGCACTGTTCAGTGGCTATGATGGTTGGCGGTGTTGGCAGGTTTGTTATTAGGGTGTGTTGATCAGTAGTGGTGACATATCGACGGTCAGTGGTTGTGATGGTTCGTAGTGTTTGTAGTTTGGTATTTGGTAGTGTTGGTCATTGTTGATGGTGGCGGTCAATGGATATGGTGGTTGGTAATGTTGGTGTTTTAGTGTTCTTAGGTGATAGGTGTTGGTGACGAAGATCGATGGGAAGAAGAGACATAAAATGCTTCCAACAAAAGTTGAAAGTTGGATCTAAAAAAAAAAAAATGAAACTAAAAACTCAAGAGTGAAGTTTTCAAAAATAGTTCCATTTTGAAAACTGGTTTATAAAATTGAAGGGGAAAAAAAACTATTCCTGTTTGTCAAACGATGATATTTTTTTTTAATTTTCAAAACTAAACAAGAAACTGTTTCAAATACTAACTTGATACATGTAAATATCACTTAATACTTTAACCATATGCTGACTTGCTAGACGCCCCTATACGTCACCATCGTGTGCTACTCTCTTTGTTCCATTGAATTTTGACCGTTTGTCTTAGTGTGAGATCATATTATTGACGTAATGCGTGTAAATGTCAACTCCACTCGTTGTTTTCTCCATATCTCGACTCGTTTGACGATAATTAGTCAATATGTCATTGCTACTGGAGTTCAATTCAATATATATGTCATACTAAATCGACAATAAGAATTTGCAAAATATCAAAAGAGTATTTTCAATTAAACAGAAGTAGTTTAATGTAAAATCATAAAATCCAAATGTTCTCCCACTTTGACAGTCAAGACCATTTCCTTGCCCAATCCAAAATCATAAAATGGGGAGAGAGGGGGCGGGTTGTATCTCAGGAGACACTCGGGAGGAAAAGCGATCAAATACTAAATTGTGGAAGGGCAATGGTGCGGTACCACTCGACGCTCGAAATATCTCTTTTCTCGAGGTCTTTCAGATAGTAAAAAGACTACTTTTTCGTTCGGTCATGCCCCTCGACGTGACAAATCTACACCGTGTTCAATATTTTACAAACATCAATGTGTGCCATTCTAATAACTTGACGTCCTATTGGCTGATATCCTGCACAATCGTTGTATACAAAGAGTAGTACGTTTTTCTCTTTTATTGTGGGTACATTTGGGGGGCCAAATGCTTATTAAAATTAGCACAAAGTCCCTGTATAACGTCCCTTGTGATCAACACATAAAATTTCCCCAGTTACCAGTGAACCATCTCATTGGAGACTGTAGAAAAGACGTCAGACTTGCCTGGCTTTGTGGGTAATGACAGCTATATGAGATGGGAGTGACTGAATAACAATGTTAATAGTCATGGAAATGAGCATCTAGGCCACTTCAAGTACCAATAACTCACAGTTACTGAACCCAGATTGAGATAATGCCAGAGAAAAGAGCTTCAAGCTTGCAAGTCTAAACCACTTTTCTGAGTCAAGCATGTCATTGTTGGTGCAGACTATGACTAAAGATAGATTATGGTGGCACAAGCATCTCGGTGCCAGCCAATCTGCCCTTGCCATTATTCGTATTACATTTTGTTGCGCATATAATCTTACAATAAAGTAGCCTACGATTGGCTTGTGATAGGTATAGTTCAATCATGAAACTAAAGTCACTCTGTCACCCTCCATTTATCCTGTATGAGAGTAGTAGGATAAACTCTAGTGCAATAAACTGATCTCAATCCTTTCACTAACTCTGGAAATTTCTGGCAAAATTGCTTATTTTGTTGAGGTTTTTTTTTTGGTCCGAAATGATGGTGAGAGTTCGACATAGTAGGAGGGCTAAGTTGCATCAAACATCTTGGTTTGACCGTTTCTCTTATACAATTAAAGCACTAAGGTTTTAAATCGAGCTAAGTCCAACGTTACACGACACCCTAAAAGGATGGACGAAATTAGCATGTGAGTTGCACATGATATTTTTTCCTTCGGTAAGCTATGCAAAAGATAAAAATGAATGAGAAATAAGAGTTTGATTGGAGCACTTGTGTAGTTCCTAAACTATATGGTTGTGTTTGGCGCGTCGGATCAAAACTCTAGATAGAATAAAAATAACCCTCTCTGGTGCTTGGTCACTCAAACAAAGGACAAATAGCTATTCAAGTAGCACTGGGATAATTTTATACCCCCCCGGGGGGGGGGGGGGGGGGGGCAGTAGTATATTTATCCAGGTAATTGGGGATGAAAAATACCTGCCAAGGAGCACCAACGGCAACCATCGCCGGCGATACAGCACCCACCTCCAGAGAATCCATAGTCCCTAACGACCTGCTCCACCAACGGATTGGTGGTGGCAGTGCGTGTGTGTGGGAAGGGGGAGGGAGGGGGATTGATGGTGGTGGATGGCGATCGGCAAGGAAGGTAATGAGGTGTTCGATTGGGTTCGATAGGTGGTTGCAGTGGGATGGTGGGCGTGTTGATGTGGTGGTGTATTGTTGTCGGTGTGGGTGCAATCAGTTGATGGCAGTGGTGCAATCTGTTGATGGTAGTTTTCATCGTAACCATATTCATGGTTACGAATTAATCGAGACAAAGCGGAGAGGAGAGTGGAGGAGAAGGCGCAACCTCGTGGGGGCAGTGGGCTCATGTTGTGTAGTGCCAAGAGTAAAATCAGAAAAATAAGTGCATTGGACCATTTCTTAACATGAGTGCAAGACAAATATGCGTAATTGTTATTTCTTGAAAGAGGGAGTATAAGACAGGACAAAAACGAATATGACATCTTACAAAATATGAAATAAAAATATTACAAACCCTTGTGTAAGGCTTTTCTTCACCAAGACCAGACCATCATGTATGTCATTGTTTAACAAATCTTTATCGAGCAACCTCATAAAGTGGACTCAACTCTATCCCTAACTTCCCACTAAAAAGGCCTAAAGGCGTTATCTAAATCTTATCAAAAGTAGTAGCTAACTCAATAAATTGCGTTGGTTTATTATATCAGTTCTAAACAACGATTCGTCTCTTCATCTGATTTTGCGCTCTTACTTTTAAACTATTTTTACTTGTGCTTGCACATTGGCTCCACGTATTGGAAACACATTTGAAGTAACATCTAAAACATAATTGAGACGAGAATTTATCATTTCACAAAAGGAAAAACGGAAAAAATAGGCAATTTGTGCCAGCTCCCTATTATCGACAAAATTAATGCAAGACAGGGATGTAGCAAAACACAAATGCTAAAGAGTAGTTGATCTTTTCAAGGACTTTTCTTGTCCTGTATAATGCATTTGCTTTTTCCTAGCAAAAGGCCCTACCTGATGCATCAGATGCCCTAACTAAAATATTAGGGCCAACAATTTTCTTCTTTAGAAAAATAATTTCTGATTATAATATCCTGTTAGGATAGGGACTGCTTGATGTAATCAAGAGGGGATACATTATCAAAATTGGAGGTTAGCTAATTAAAAAACCTTGCTTCGAAGAGCATCATTATCGGTGGATAATAGTATTGAGTATTGAACTGCGATCCTTTACGGTTTTGGACATCAGCAATATTAGAAAAATGTCGTTAAATTTTACAAAAGACTGTCACTTTAAAGTTTAATAACAACAAGAAAGTTTCACTAAAGTCATTACAGTAGAAAACTGTTTTAGTGACAACTTTTTTTTTTACTAAAATTATTACGGTTTACGTACTATATAAGATATCGTTATCTAATGAATATTAATTTACTGATCCAAAGTATGCATTTAAAAACGTCGACTTCAGAGCGGCAGCCACACGCCATGATCAAATGCAACAGTACAAAGCTCTGAACACATATAATAAAGAACAAACATAACAGAAGTTGAAGTATCAATTTTTTATTTTTGTGTAGCATATTGGGAAGATGAGGGATTGAGATTTTTTTGGAGTATGCATTGCAATGGACAAACAAGCAGTGCATGCTGGCACTATTTCAACACTCATGTGAAATTATTGTACCAAACAGGTGTATCTTTTGGGCTAACCAGTTAACATATAGTTTGAACAATAACCCAAAAAAGAAAAAAATTATATATATAGTTTGAACAGATCTCTTGCATATTCAATAATTTATGTATATCTGAATTTGATAAAAAGAGTAACAGCTTCCACAGCATCAAAGTGTCAACATGGACAGTATGAATGTTTCCGATTTTTCTATAATTTGTAAATTCTGGGGATTGACGAAGGTTGGCGCACAGAGGAGGCGACGGGATGCTAGGAGTTGTATGCTCGAGTTTTTCTTTATTCGATACTTTTTAATTCATAATGGAACTATATGGATTACATTCAATTACAAGGTAAAGGGAATAAAAATAACTTGTAGGACAATAGTCGCTCTTAATTAAGTAGCGTACTAGTTTCGATGAGAGACGCTCTTTCGTTGTATTGACCCTACTCCACATTTGAGCTCGTTTGTTATAAACATAACAAACTAAACTATGATAATTAATAGAAGAAATCATGTACCGTAACAACTTAGAACTCAGTTTCATTGACAAGAGTCAAAACATTTTTTACTCAACTTACAAATTGATGTAGTAAAAATGTTAATACCACTAAACTCTGAGTATAGGAATAAAATTATAATCAAAGCCACAGTTTTTACAAAGTGGACACTCATATCTAAAATGTAAAATTTTGTATCAGATTTTCTAACGATAGGATTCCGCGATCCTAACTAAATGAGGTCATTTTCTATTTTAAAAATGTCAATACTGTCTTTAATACATATATTGACATTAAGTACGTATTTTATGTGTATCTCTATCTCTCCCCATTTCTCTCTCCTTCCTCTTTCCTTTTCTCTCTTTCCTCTCATCTCTTTTCATCCGCAACCACCATCCTCTCTCTTCTCCCTACTCATTTCCTCTCAACCCCCTTCCTTTTATCCATCGCTATCTACCCTAGATCCAAATATCCACATGAAAGTTGATCTAGCGATTTGAATGGCAAAGGATCCACCGATCTGGATTATAAAGGGGACGATGGTGGCCGTGTATTGGAGGGAAACGCCGATGAAATATTGTGAACTTTGCAAGGTGACCTCTTGTTTGCATTGTGATCCCTTCGATTGCCGAGTACATCTTTGATTTTCATCCGGTTCCAGTGGACTTCCTCATTGTATTTTTGTATTGTTTAGATTTATAGTATTTCATTTTTAGTTTACTACGTGTGTTATCACCATTAGGCTTTCACTTATTACTTAAAGTTAATCTAAAGTGTAGGATATGCTCTGTTTTAGTTTAATTGTAATTGATTTTGGGTCTATATGTTCGTTGTTAGTTTCTGACCTTTATGGTTATGTATACACAGAGTCACAGAAATGTCGTGACCTTTACTCGCCGTTGGGCAACGATGTAACCTTTTTAATTATCAATGCTATTATCTTATTAACAAAAAAAAAGGAGGAGACGATGGAGCTGGACAGGCATCAGCAAGTTGACAGCAAAAGTGAAGCATCAATGTCGAATCATTTTGGTGTCAGTGTGCGGCGCAACTTTGTGCGTGTGTTTAGATTCATAGTCGACTTTTGGCTGGATTTGATGGTGTTGGGTGGTGCAGTGGTTGTGGTTGATGGTTGTTGCCGTGGTGCCGTGATGGTAATCAATGGTTAGAGTAGAAGGGAGTAGCTTAGATGGCAGTGGTGATCGGAGCACGAGAAAGAATTGTGAGAAAAAAACGGCTGGAGAGCAAATGTATCTTTTCATAAAAAAAATTAACACAATTACAATCTTGTTTGTTCATCGGAATTACTCCTAAATGCAGTAAGTTACCCCCTAAACTCAAAGATAGTTTAAAAATATTATCCTTCGTAATACACTAATTTGATGAGATATGAAAGCTTCGTACTGCATGCTAAAAAATGTTGAATGAATCAAGACGATACGAATTAAAATATGTACCTTATCTCCCACACTGAAATACATAAAAATTGTCATATTTGATATTACAAAAAAGGTCAAATTAACATCGATGTCACGAGTAAAGCATGATATTCGGTTCAACGTTCAACCAAAGCTCATTACGAACTACGCGATGTAATGCCCCAATTTGGGTTTATTCCCCCAGTACGTACACAAGCATAATTATATGCGATATAGTACTGGACTCAGAAAAAACAAAAGCGGACGACAAGATAAAAAGACGATACGATAATACCAGCGCGGTATTTTGGACTGTCGCATTTGAGAGGACAGAAGAAGGCCAGAGAAGGCAGCTAGCTAGCAGAGGCGTCGGCTAGATCATAGGCCCCCCTCACCCCGTGGGCCCTCACTTCACGTGCCCTCCTACCCCTCTCCTTACGTTAAGCCATACGCTGCCACCTGGCGAAGACTCCATGCCCATCGACGCGTGTTGCCATTTGCTGGGAGGTGTGAGCTCGGGACCAGTTAGCTTCGGAACCAGGTGAATCCCCTCTCTACTCGAACGTCGCGACAAATTTGAACCTTTTTTACCTTTTGTAGGAAAGGAACTGGTTCAATCTTTCCTAAACTACCCTTTTTGTCCTACTTCTATTGAATCCCGTATCTACCCCCTTCCCACCTCTTACACGTTTCTTAAGCCTTAAGACTTGCTTAGAACATATAGACACATTTTTGTTTTCGAGCTTTTAAAGAAAAATTTTAGTGTAACGCTGATAGCTACGACGTGTAATAATGGGTAGATAAATCTAATAAGATTTGATAGATTTTCAAACAACAGCGTGTCTACGTTTTATGATTTTCACATTTAATCCTTTAGTTATACAATGCCATCATTATCATCGCTACATTAAAATTTAATTTGAATCTTTGATTACACACGGTGAATCGAAAATAATACGCATGAGATAAATGTTTAGTAATTTGGACTAGGTACGAATTTTTCTTTTTTATTTTTTGAGTGACATCTTAGTACAATCTTAATCATGATAATGTAGATTGGCTGTTTTTTTTTTTTTTTACATTTTTATGCTTGTTGCGTTGCAACCTTAAATACAATTGATATTCACAAAATTAATGATTGTTGCTCACTATATTTCAGTTTGTGCATCTGCTGTTTTAATTAGAATTTAAAAAAGTCACCAGAAGCCCCATTAGAACTAAATCAAATTTGACGCGGTCATATCATTTTTCTGTTTAAGTGAATCTTATCCTATGTTCTAATTAATAATAATATTTTATACTTTAATTACATTTCTAATACTAATTTTGTCATTTCGTATCAAAACTAGTTCGATTTGCTCAGTCACTCACGTCATAAACAAACGAACAAACTTTGACTACTACCCTGGTTGTAAAAATCTTCTTTCAACCCCTTATATAGTGATAATTAATAGTCGCTAAATATTTTCAGTAATTTTTCTGTTAATACTTTTATCGATAACTTTCAACAGCACTTTTTTTGCGTCACTAAATAAAAATCACTAAAAAATTTTAACAACCATTATTGTCGCTACATGGAGGGTAAGAGGAAGATTCTTTCGACCCGAATAGCAGTAAAAAAAAATTCCGAAACAAAAATGTACACCAAAACAACACTTAATTTTATCCCATTTATTTACGGTAATAAAGTGGATAAAGTAGTTGATTATTATTATACTCTCAATCTCTAATCACATCCAAACAAAGATGTAGCTAATCTAAGGCCCCAGCAGAGTCACTTTCAGCAGCGTCCAATCACAGGAACCCACGCGTCATTAGTTGATCGTGCTGAACAGCTATAAGTTCGGGGCTCTTCCGTAAATTCGTAACTGGAGTTGCAGGGAAAGTAAGGAGTAGAGCAGTAAAGAAGAGACGGTTTACGAGGGGTAAATGGAGGTTTTTGCAGAGCCAGCCTTATCCATTTAATCGCCTTTATAAAAGCAGACGAAAACGCTCTTCTGAAGAACCCAACAAATCTCCACACCCACCCACACACACAGAGACCCGGAAATTTGTTTGAGAGAGAGACGGAGAGAGAGAGAGCTTGAACGTACGTACAGTCGATGGCGGCCTCGAAGAGCTACTTCGCCCGGGCGAACTACCGGTTCCTCTCGACTGACCGGGACGGCCCGATCGGGTCCGACTCGGGCTTCGAGCTCGACGAATCGGACGTGTGGGGCTCGGTCGGCGGCGGCGTAGTCTCGCCGGACTACCGGAAACCGGTGGTGAGTTCGCGGAAGAAGCCGCTGGCGGCGGCGGCGGCGAAGAGGGCTGAGGCGGTGGTCGGGGGGACGGCGTCGTCGCTGCCGGTGAACATACCGGACTGGGCGAAGATACTGAAGGAGGACTACAAGGACAACCGGCGCCGGGACAGCGACGATGACGTGGACGGCGAGGATCTGGAGGAGGGCGGCGATCGGGTGCCGCCGCACGAGTTCCTGGCGAGGCAGTTCGCGAGGACGGGGATAGCCTCCTTCTCGGTGCACGAAGGGATTGGGAGGACCCTCAAGGGGAGGGATCTGAGTCGGGTCAGAAATGCAATCTGGGCGAAAACCGGGTTCCAAGATTGAATATTTTTGCTACAAACAAGCGTGAGGAAAATACATTATTAACTGTTTTTTTCCCCCCTTCACCCTCAAATTTTTTTTTTTTTTTATAATGTTTGTTATTGGGTGATCTTCTAAGAAGCGGATTATTAGTGAATGTAAGTCGGTCTAACTTTTGAGAGGAAATTTGAGAAATTATTTTCCAGTTATATATATGTCGACGCAGTTTTATTGGAATTTTGGGAATTGGTTTGGTCAATGATTGGTGAAGAAAGATTTTGAGTAGTGGTGCACAAAGCAGGCAGAGGGAGGGGCTACAATTACAAAGAAGTGGTACTGATTGGGGCTTCTTTTGAAAAGTGCTTATTCCTTTGAAACTGCCCTTCCAGTCCACCTTCTCTTTTTGATCTTTAGCGACAAGTTTTAATCGCGCGGCGCCAGCAACAAGATTGAATGCAAAGCAGGTGGTGCAATAAAAACTACATTGACCTTCTTTCTGGTGTGTGTGTGTGTGTGTACTTTTTGGATTCAAAATATGAAGAGGTGGAAGACTATTTTCTTGCCTTACTTTTGTGCTTTGGAAGAGTGTCTCAGAGAATGAAACCAGAAGTTTACTGCTGCCCTCTTGCAATACAATTATGTTCAATCAATCAAGGGCCTTGCATGGTTACTCTACTCCTTGCTCTGTTGAATTATCTGATAAGGATACACGTTTCACCCATTTGTACTTTTTCATGATGAGGTAAACATTCTCCTTAATAGCTTTTAGCATCCGGACAAAGACGAGTGAATGAATATAGCTTGTTTCTTTGATCAAATTCGAGTTCGCAGCCAACACTTCCACAAACATATTCCTGAACAAAGAGTAAGACTGTAAGAGCAAAAACCGTGAGAGAATGGTCTCGTCCCAAGTAATTCAAAGTACATTTAAGTGTTGCTATACGACGACGACGGCATTTACTTGATGATTATTTCTTGAGTTAATTATGCCATTGACCATTGAACTTATAGGCAAATTTCACTTTGACCACTAGACATCAAATTGTGTCAAAGTGACCACTGATCTTTTAATTTTGTCCAAATAAGGTTATTCCTTTGAATTGAGCCTACCGGCATCCTGTTAATTCCCTTTAGTGAGGGGTAAATACGTCAATTTGCCTGGACATCAATTTACTTCTTTTTTTCTTTTTTTCTATTTTTCTTTTTCTTTATTCTTCTTTTTTTTCTCCAATTTTTCTTCCTCCATTGCTCACTTACCCAGCACCACGTTCTTCCTCCATTGCTCACTTACGCCATTGACCAGTGATCTCCATTTCCAAGTGTGAAATCTCGCTTGCAAAGAGGGGTGAGAAAGATGTTGTCGGAGATCGAAAGGTTGAGTAGATCGATGGAGATTTCTCCTTCGTCGTGACGGCGCCTGGCGGAGAGGTGGCGGAGGCGGTGGTTGGCAAGAGCTTGAAGAACGACGTTAGAGCTTACCATGTTAATGGTCACATGAAAGCCAAGTTGGACCCTTTGGGTTTGGAAGAAAGAGAGATTCCTGATGATTTAGACCCTGCTATTTGTGGGTTCACTAAAGCTGATCTTGATCGTGAATTCTTCCTGGGTGTGTGGAGGATGTCTGGGTTTTTATCTGAGAATCATCCTGTGCAGACCCTTAGAGCGATATTGACCCAGATTGAGCAGGCTTATTGCGGAAGCATTGGTTATGAGTACATGCACATTGTTGATCGTGAGAAGTGTAATCGGTTGAGAGAGAAGATTGAGACTCCGACGCCGATGCAATACAATCGGCAGCGTCACGAGGTTATTCTTGACAGGCTTATGTGGAGTACTCAGTTTGAGAACTTTTTGGCCACAAAGTGGACTGCAGCCAAGAGGTTTGCCCTTGAAGATTGTGAGACCTTGATTCCTGGCATGAAAGCGATATTTGATCGGTCGGCAGATCTTGGGGTTGAGACCATTGTCATTGGAATGTCTCACATAGGAAGATTGAATGTTCTGGGTAATGTTGTTAGGAAGCCACTACGCCAGATCTTTAGTGAGTTCAGCGGTGGCACAAAGCCTGTGTATGAAGTTGGGCTATACACAGGAACATGCGACGATGAAGAAGGCGTTATGTACGAATCAAGCCGATCTATTAAACCTCCGGTATACTCTGTAACGCCGGCCTCCAGGACCTTTAATGTGCCTCGTACCAATCACCAGTGCTCATCAGCTGGGCTAGCACTTGCTGCACCGGTAGCCCCTTTACGCCAATCTTGCCCAGAAGCTCCTCCAACTGCTTCTTCGTGATCTTTATCTTCACCTCCGTCGTCGTGAACGGAGGATCGCTTGATCCTCTGGAATCTCCCAAGAGTCCCTTTTCTTGGATCTTCATGGGTTTGTCATTGTACAGGTTTTCGCCGCCGCTTGGGTCGCCGGAAAAACGTGTCTCTGAGGTAAGAGAGCCCCGGTCTTCGCCTCCGAGACCATCGGAATTTCCAGAGAGAGAGAGAGAAATTTATTGAGGGACGGATTTGCCCCTAAATTAAACGACTTAACGGACTTAGATTTGACGGAATCTAACAGAATGACTTAATTGAGCGCAATTGAAGAGTTCAGTGGTCACTTTGACACAAATTGATGTCCAGTGGTCAAAATGAAATTTGCCTAATAGTTCAATGGTCAATTGTGTAATTAACTCTTATTGCTTAGTATAACATCATCGTATTAGCTAGAAACTTTAAGCTAAGGTGTGATGTCGTTTGATTGGTTAGACCACATCATTGCGCGATCCTAAAAGATAATTATGACATAAATTAGTTTTTTAAATCATATCTAGAGAATACGTGTTACCTACCTATTTGTCGATAAATTTTTATTTTAAAAATAAACATAACATGTGGTAATTTGAAGTTGTGTCGGGTCCTATTTGTTTATGCGGTGACTTTAACCAAGTTTTGTCATCCTCGGAGAAATCAGGTTACATTCGGGTATTTTCCCTGGGGCGCAGAGTTTGGGATTTTTCCTTGAGCGTTTTGTGTTATCGGACATTGGCTGGAAAGGTTCACGGTTTACTTGGATGAGGGGTTCTCCTGAATTTGGGTTTGTTCTTGAAAAGTTGGATAGGGTTATGGCCAACCCTGATTGGATATTGCGTTATCCTCTCAGAGGATTTCTTCTACGTTTTGATCACGCTCCCAAATTATGCGATGACAATCCTCGGCAACTTTTGTTCCCTAGACCTTATCGTTTTGAAGCCTTTTGGTTAGAACACCCGGTTTGCCTTCTTATTTTAAAGTCTGCCTACCTTTCTCCTTATTCACGTTCCTCTTTATTTCAATTTATGTTATGTTCCCGTGCTGTTATGAAACTTCTTTTAGTCTTGAACCATCTCAATACTAGCGACTTACCTGGTCTTATTCAACATACTCGTCACTTGCTTTCTTCTATCTTTTCAAATAACCTTCTCACACTTTCTCTCGTTACTCTCCTTTCCAACTTCGTAATAAATTAGCCTTTTCGCTTAGGTGTGAAGAACTTTTCTGGGCCCAACGCTGAAAAAATGATTGGCTGGATCTTGGAGACAAGAACACCAAGTTCTTTCACACTTCTAATATTATTCGACATAATCGCAATCATATTCTCTCCTTAAAAGCATGTGATGGCTCCTAGAAGTCTAATGAGGTTAGCATCCAAAAACTTTTAGTTGATCACTTTCAGGGTCTGTTTTGTTTGGAGGTGGTTGAGTGATATCCTATACAAGCTTCTCTTCGAATGTCTTCACTTTCGTCTGATCAGATTCTACAGTTAAATCAGCCTTTTAATGCGAGTGAAATTAAAAGGGTTGTTTTTCTTCTGAAAGGTTTTAAATCTCCGGTTCCTGACGGTCTACCTGCTGTCGTGTTCCATAAGTGATGGGACTTTATGGAGCCCTTGGTTACTCGAGGTGTCATATCCTTTTAGAATTCTAGCTATCTTCTGAAAGAAGTCAATAATACTTTCGTATCTTTTATACCGAAAATCCCTTGTCCTGAGTCACCGGCTGACTTTCGTCCTACCAGTCTCTGTAATGTGATTTACAAAGCCATTGGTAAGGTTCTGGTGGCTAGACTATCCCCTTGTGATGGATTCCTTGATTTTACCCTTTCAAAATGTTTTCGTTAAGGGTCGTTGTCTTTCGAACAATGTTGTCCTTGGCCAAGAACTTATTCATTGTGTCTCCCAACGGAAAAAAGGAAAAAAAAATATCCTTATTGCACTTGTGCTAGACGTGAGTAAGGCTTTTGATCGTCTGAATTGAGATTTCATTCATAATATTCTGCATGTTATGTATTTTCCTAGCAACTGGATTTGGCTCATCATGCAATGTGTGACAACAGTCTCATACTCACTTTTGGTTGATGGAGCTATCACACTTCATTTTTTACCTAAGTGTGGGATTCGTCACGTAGATCCACTTTCCCCCTTCATGTTTATGCTTTGTTCGGAGGTGCTCTCAGCCTCTCTCACTCAAGCTGAGAATTACGATCTGATTTTGGGAATCAAAGTAGGGAAATTATCACCTCCCATCTCACAACTTACATATGATGACGATGTTTACCTATTTCTTACCCTACTTAAGAGTTATGTCACACCGGTTTTCGAGCTTAAATTGATTCTCGATCTTTATTGTCAACAATCTGTTTATCTTATTAACTGGCACAAGTCTGGGCTTTTCATCAGTCCTAATGCCTCGCCAGCTGTTCGGGGTCAAATTGAATATGCTCTAGCGTTTGCCTCCAAACCTAATTTTGGCAAATACTAAGGCATTGAGTTAGACGTCTTAGCTAATCAGAAACTGTTATTTGCTGGGTTAGTTCAACTAGTGCAGGATCGGTGTGCCCATTGGTTGGGCCTGCTTCTTAATAAGGTGGGTAAAGCTACCTTAATTCAGTCTATGTAATACTCTCTCCTCATTCATTATCTTTCTGTTTTTAAGTTCCCTATCTACGTGTGTAAACAACTTGATCAAATTTTGGCCAGATTCTGGTGGTTAGGTGATACCTCTAAAAAATGTATTCATTGGATGTCCTGGACTGCCCTTTGTTTACCAAAACACCTTAGAGGGTTAGGATTCCATGACTTCCGATCTTTCAATGAAACGTTGCTAACCAAATAAGCATGAAAATTTTGGTCTTTGCCTCATAATTTAATCACGCAAGTCCTGAAAGGACGCTAATTTAAACAACAAGTCTTCATCCAAGCAAAGAATAACAGTAACAGTTCATGGGTCTGGAAGAGCATTTTAGTGGGACAATGGGTTCTAAAAAGGGGTCTTCAGTGGAGAATTGCGGATGGTAGATCAATTTCTGTCTGGATGGATTGGTGGCTACCTTCGATGCCCCCCCTCTCTTCCTTATCCAGTTCAGATCTGCGGATTCTTTCAACTTGAGTGTTAATGACTTGTTCATTCAGAACACTCAAGTTTGGAATATCCAAAGAATTCTTATAGTATTCCCGATCGACATAGCATTCGTATTTTCTGCCTTTGCCCTTCTCCACATCTTTCAGCTGATGAACCTGTTTGGCCTTTTACCTTAAGTCATTCGTTTTCAGTTGCGGCTACTTACAAATTCCTCATTTGTCGCTTTCCTAGTCAGCATGTAATTAAGTCAAGCGTGACTCCAGCTCTTTGGTGACGTCCTAAAAACTGCACATCCCTGAGAAAATTAAGTATTGTTTTATGGCAATTTCTTCAGAAAGCGTTTAGCCCTTCGTTCAGAACTCTTTAACAGACACTATTTTGGATCTGAAACCTATCATTTTCATCATAACGCTCCCGAAACCCATGAACATTTATTTATGACTTGCCCATTGGTTAGAACAATTTGGGCATCGCCTCTTGTCGCTCAAGTCTCCTTGACTAATGGAGTTGAATCTTCAAGTGATTGGTACTGTTCATGGCTAAACCCATCACGAGCAAGTTGCTTGATTTCTGCAATCTTATCAAAATTTCCTGCTTACTTTGGCATATCTGGATTACCAGGAACACAGTTGTGTTTCAAGATAGGCCTTTTAGTCTCTCGTCCATACTTCGAAAATCGAATGTTATGCTTTATAACCTTCAATTTTCCAAAAATTATCAGCGGAGACTTCCTTCCCCCAGTTAACTGTGTTTTGGAGGTGTAGAGAAGTCAAGATGCTCCGACACAGTAACTCTCATCTCCGGGACCTTGTGATTAAGTATGTACAATTGCAGTATAGTCAGTCAACCAGCCACGAATTCGTGCATTCAGTGCACATCGAAAGGGGTACAGACCGAGTTCTGGGTTTGGCTTCAACGCTGGCATGTTTTGGGTTACAACATCGGATGGTTTTCAGTTAGACTGGTTTGATACTGAACAGGCTGAAATCCCGCTTGTTATGGCTGTTGCTAACTCCTTATGAGCTCTCCCTCTTATTTTTGTAGCTTTTAGTAGTCGAATTTTTTAAATAGTATTTTGGCCTATGTAGTTGGGACTGTCACCCTCTATTTTTTTTTGGGTAAATTACACACAGCACCCCTAAGGTTTTGCCCTAAACTACACAAGGCTCTTACTAAGTATTTTTATTGCAGTAAGCTACACATTTCTATTTTTCCGTTAACAGAGTTAATATAAATGATAAAAAGACGTTAATACCCCTCATAAACAAATAAATTTACCCAAACATCACGACATCCCCACTGTACATCTTTCTCTCTCTCCCTCCCTTCCTCTGCCGTTCCCGTCCCCCTCTGTTTCTTTCTCTCCTAACCACAATCGTTTTTTTCTTATTTATTTGCCTCCAATCTCTCACAAATTTCCCTGTGTGTATGTGCCTATGTGTGTGTGGGCAGTGACTGCCCGTTGGGCGACAATGACGGGTAGCAGTGGCGGCAGTAGCTAGGCTTTTTGTGGTGAGAAAGAGGAGGAAGACTGAAGTGTATTTTCGGTATATTGTAATAAAAAACGTTTCCCTAATTTTTTTTCTCACAGTGCTCTAACGAAAATGGGTCTTATGTTACACAATGACAAACTACAGAGGGCAGAGAGTAATAAAAATACTTAGTAGGAGCCGTGTGTGATTTAGGGCAAATCTTAGGGGTACCTTGTGTAATTTATCCTTTTTTCTTTTAGTTCTATATATGTTTTGGATCTTATCTTTAATGGTATATATTTCTCAATTCATTACCCCTCTCACCCCCCCCCCCCCCCCTCTTCCTCCCAAAAAAAAGAAAAAAGAAAAAAATTTGTGTAAAATTTATCCTTTTGTGATTGGTTTACTCTTTTAGAATATGTAGTTATTAGTAGTATTCTCATCCCATCATTATATGAAAATTTTAAATGACGGAGTGTTGTCAAAGTGTTTTGCATCATGGAAGAAAATGACATCCAATTGATGTGAAGGTAAGAAGGGCGTCTTAGCCTGAAAATGGCCTCAGGTATAGGGTCCTCCCGGCCCGTACGTTTACCATATTCGTTTTCTATTTTTTGCAATGATGATTAAAAAAAGATTCTTTTTTGTGTACTTTTACCATTTTCTGTTTTCATTTTGGGTAAAATTACTCGAACAGTGACAAAAAATGAAAACACCTCCGATGTGTTTTTAGCTTTTTCCACGCAAACTTAACCCAATGTAAGAAAAAGTAGCTAATTTTTTTTGGTAAAAATGATAAAATTACAGGAGCTTATTTTCTAACTGAATACCAAAATCATGAAAATTAGAACAGAAAATGAATATGATAAACATACGGAAATGTCTGCTAATTTTGTTCATGGAAACAGCAGAGTAACTCATTTCTGCAAGCTCTCAACATTTTAAGGCCACGTAATAGTCACTTGTTGACTTGGTGAACTTTTGAGCCTTGGACCCTAAAATGAAGGATACGAGAGAGAGAGAGTCGTCTTTGGACAAGGTGCAATTTTTATGAGTTGTAAATGACTTAGTTGTAAAATTTATATTAGTGACTGGATTTGCACAAATTTTGGACGTAAACGAGCAATCGATCCAAAAGTAGTGCGGGACGGAATATAATTTGCCCAAAAAAAGTGTTTAATTGTTATGACCAGTGTTCCTTCTAATCGGCAAAAGTGGTTGAGAAATAAATTATGGTGCATTCCTAGAGATGTAGAATGTACTATACATTCTCGTTCAGCTACAAGATGGCCAAAAAAATTATTCTAAAATGATCAATTATATGTCACGCCAGTGATTCTGTAAAATTGTTCATGATTTTATTTTATTTTATTAAGGGTTAATTACAAAACTATCTCATGTGGTTTACACGTTTTTGCACTTTGCTCCCCGTGTTTACAACTTTTGCAATAATGTCCCCTGAGGTTGACAAAACCATTGCAAACAGCTCCAAAATTGGATGTCCGTTCAATTTTGGACGTTAAGTCCGCATGTGCACCGCACATGCCATTTTGGCATGGGCAAAAATATAATTTTCCCTGCCCCATCTTCCCTTTTCACTCTGTTCATCACACACACACGCACTCTCTCTCTCTGTTCATATCTCTTTTTTTCTCTCTCTCTCTCTCTCTCACGCATCCTCCCTACCACCACAAACTGTCAGCCTGTCCTCCGATCAACCGGAAACCCACAACCACCTGCCAGTGCTCTCCTCATGAGCACAGTGGTGCAAATCAGGAGCTAGATGGCGCTTTGCTGGAAGACACGCCATGGCGGCGGCGCTAGGATTCTGACCCACGGCCGGTGATCCAGATGGAGATCAGAAGAGGATTCTCTTTGACCGATGGTGCGAGAAGGATGATTCCGTGCCTTTGTGTTGGATCAACTGCCTTTTGGAGCCCTACTCCCTGGCCCCAACTAGTGATTGATCCTGGAAGTCCCATAGTTGGCATTGTTACTACGCCTACCAGAGATTTATGAGATTACTGAGGCTACCCCCGGCGCAACCGACAGAATCCTAAACCGATTCAGGACTCTGGTAGCGCAGGTCATGCCGCTTCTCTTAATTGGGTTTTTCCTTTGGGATCAAAGCTCTGTAGCTGAAATTCACAAATGCCTTCTAGATTATACTTTAGTTGCCTTAAATTTAATAGAATCTATTAAAGTTGGGTCGGAAGAAATGGCCCCCAAGATGGGTGATGCTGACAGCCCTGGTTTCTTCATCTTTTGTTTCCCTCTCCCCATTTTTTTTTGCTAAGACGTTATTGCTGCTCCGGCAGCTTTGTGACGGTGGTCGGCGGTTTGTGGTGTCCGCGGCTCCGTTGGCGATGGTTGTGCAACTTTGCTGGATGAATTTGTGTTGAGTTTTGTTTTTTTTTATGTTGGTTCGTGCTGTTCCGACAGCTTTGCGATGGCCGTGCGGCCAAGTGCAGTGGCCGTGGTTGTGCGCGGCATTGCCCCATTGTTTGGGTTTTGCTGTTGTGTGGGATTATGGACGACCCCTTGGTGGCAACGACAGCTGTAGGTGGTCCATGGTTGGCTGTGACTCTTGGGCAAGGTCGGGGAGCTTGACGGCGAGAAAGGGAAGATGGCGCAGGAAAAATTACATATTTGCCCATGCCAAAATGGCATGTGCGGTGCACACGAGGACTTAACGTACAAAATGAACATACAACCAATTTTGGAGCTGTTTGCAATGGTTTTGTCAACCTCAGGGGACATTATTGCAAAAGTTGTAAACACGGGAAGCAAAGTGCAAAAACGTGTAAACCATAAGGGACAGTTTTGTAATTAACCATTTTTTTAATTTAATTTATTGAATTGCATTTCAAAAATAAGAAACCAGTTACAAGAATAGTAAGTGCCACAGACAACTAAACTTAAAGAAGATTTATACTTCTCAAATTCGTGCAAAAAGTAACCTAACAAGTTATGGTTTTATAACATAGTTGGCTTGTACAATCTGAATATTTGGTCGATTCGTAGTAAATTTTGGGCATTTATTAGTGCGTTTTGCTTGTATATTGATAAAATTATTGAAAGTGTATGGTACGTCCAAACCACGTGGATGCACCAAAAATAATTCAGCCCCAAGACAAAAGATACTAGGAAAAAATAACAATCACCCATGTCACACCACTTTTGAGTTTAAAAATGTGCAGTAGCCACTAGACTATCCTTTATATCGACGACGGTTTGACTAAAAGTCAATATATAGAAATTTTGCTAGACACTTTATATATATATATATATATATATATGGCGACCTTTTTTCGAGTTTCATAAACTATTTTAAAAGGAATAAATCTTGACTGCTACATCGGTTGCAGGAATCTTACTCCAACTCCATATATAGTGACAATTAATAGTCACTAAATGTCTTTAGTGACTTTTCTGTTAACACTTTCAGCGACAACTTTTAACAGCACTTTTTTAGCGTTACTAAATAAAAGTCACTAGAAAAATTTAGCAACTATTAATTGTCGCTAGATGGGGGGTAGAAGGAAGATTCCTTCAACCCGGATAGCAGCCAAATTTTTTCCTTTTAAAAGTATTAAAAAAAAGTTGCAAACTCTTTGAAGGAAGGTTCTAGAAGGTGGGGTGTAACACTTTGGGGGCATAAGATATGTAACACTCTGGGGGCATAAACTATTGATTCTCAGATTATCAATGCAGGAAATAGTTAAAGTAGGTTCTCAGAATTGAGAAATTATACGATGCATTTGTAGTGGTTTGGAATCTACCACACATTTTTGTTTTAGTTTAGTGATATGATTGGCCCTTTAGGAATTAATTTTATCAAGAAAATCTTTCATGGTAACAAACAATACTCTAAATCATTCACAACTATAGTTAGAGGAGTCAGTGGCACGGGAGACAACAGATGGCAAAAGAATATATTATAATTTCCTAGTAGTCCAGCATTATGCGCTTTACTGTTACCGAACCATTCAAAATCTATTCAAAATTTTCTCATTTTAATGCGTAAAAATCATTCATTGCCAATGAAAACCATGTAATACGATCACCTCCTAGCATTTGTTGACAACATTGGTGTCGGTATCAGTAAATACTAATAGTACTATACTAACTAAAATCCCGTGCTATGCACGATGTAAGGAGTAGTTAATAATGAAGTGGAGGAAGGGAGATCGTGGAGGAGTTCATAGGTTATAAGAATTAAGTTTAATGAATTCAGTTTAACACATATTTAGTTTAATTTTAAAATTATAAGAATTCAGAAAAATGAAGTTTCGATTTATTTGAAACTTCATTTTTGAAAATTTCTTCCAAACCTCCGTGCCTCTTAATGCTTTAAATTTCTTCATCTTTTATTTGAAAATTTATTACACTCAAGTTTCGATTTTCGTTTATAACTTAAATCTACACTTTACTAATAAAAATATACTAAACTATACTTTTTTTTTTTCAGTTCATAGAGTTCACAAAGTTTGTGGCTATACAGTAATCTATATCTATACCTATACGGCTATATTATATATAAAGAGAATGACCCTTTTGGTGAAACATCGTTTTTTATGTTACTTAACTACCTATCTAAAATGTTGGCACTTGCCATTCCGCATTTTTTTTTGTTTTGAAAGATGGTATAAAATAAACGTGGACATAGTAAGCAACTACCTATATATAAGGACAAGTTTGGTTTTCATAGTTTAAAATTCATTAAATTGTTAAAATATATTCTAAAAATTTTATATGGTAAATAACTACCTACAAATTTATTTTTGAATGGGCCTTTTCGTTTAACACCTCCTTTGGTATTACATAATTACTTATCTATAATGGTGACAAGTGACATTTCAAAAAAAATTGAAAAGTGACACAAAATAAAAACTTTTAATGGTTAATAACTACTTATATGGACATGGTTTTCACAAGAAAAATATAATTAAAATAAATTCTAAAGCCCAAGCTTGATATTATAAAAATAATGTAGCTAACTTTATCTTTATTTTGGTACAGCTAACTTTATCTTTGCACGCGCATTGCGTGTGCCACGGAAACTATTCTATACTATATATAAAGAGAATAGGTTTTAGTGTAATATCCTTGTTGTCTTATATAACTAGTTATCTACAATGGTGACAAGTGGCCTTTTATAATTTATTCTTGAAAAATTCACAAAACAAAAGTTTAAATAGGGAATAACTACTTATAACTTTTATAATTTACAATTTATTTTACCAAATGTGATAATAAATACTTATATATGATGATACATAATTTTTTTAATAATATTCTATATTATTAATTTTTTTTGCACACGCATAGCGTTTGTAACGATGACCCGTACCTTTAATGGCAAAACAAAGTTACAAAAAATGCCATCCGATTTTTCTGCTCTCTCATTTCTCTTCTAGACCACCTCTCACCCACCATTGTTGTATGTTCATCATTCTTGTTATCAATACCCTTCAGCCGGGTGCATAAGTGATAATTGTCAGCCGCAACAACCATCTAATCTGCCCACGTCAAGGACCATCACCTCTTTTTCTCTCTCTCCACCATCGGAGCTGCCCACATTTGATTTAAAACCATCAACTTCTGCCTCCACCCAAACACAACATGTATGGACGGCCTACCACCACTAACTAATACCGGGTCAAGAAACACTACAAATCTAACCAAAAAGACAGGTCACACTCAATTTAGAATCTTTCCTCACAAATTAAACGTAAAATTGTTCAGATCGTATAGACTTGAGTTTCTTTTAGCGGTTGTCTATTGGCGGCGATGGTGGTTGCCAGTGGGTATTGTGGCTGGGGCAGATTTATAAGGGTTTGGTAGCAATGGTGGGGGGTTGGACGATAGTGGTGGTAAGCAGTGGTTGGCTCTGTCTAACGGCATGTGTCATGGGTAATACATGTATGAGAGTGTATCGTCGGTGGTGGTTACTAGTGTGTGCATGGCGGGCAGTGAGTAGGGAATAGAATTGGGCAGTTGGTGGGATTGTGTTTGGATAGGCGGAGAAAGATTAGGATGGACGCCAGTGTGCGTGTGTGAGTAGCAGAAGGAAACCTTCGGTTGTGGTGACTTGGCATCTCCGGCGTTGGCTGGTATGGATGAAGAGGAGACATAAGGACAATTTTGGTAGATCATAATAAATTATACGTGACCTAACTTTTCTTGAGGGCTCCTTAACATAAGTGGATGCCGAGTAAAGATGTTAATAAAAACAAGGGACAAAGTGTAATTCCAATAGTTAGGCGTACCGAAACAAATATTATTACCTCGATAAGATATTCCCTTCATTCTTCCTCTATGTTGTTTACGGAATCTGGTTCTTTTGGGGTTATAGTTGATGGTTGGTCCGGAATTCCATCTCTACTACAGAACGGGACGTGAGAGTTTCTTCTCATCTAGCTCCGTGTAATTTAGGTAAATTTTTAGGAATATACGGAGTATAATTAACTTTTTCTTGCAAATTATTTACTAACCGGTGATTAAACTTCTGTTTAAAGCCATTTGTTCTAATCTCCTTTGATTTAAGCTAGAAACAGTTGGTCCGATACTAATTCATTCAACAAAATTGACTTAATATGGTGTACAAAAAGTAACTTTTAACACAGCTAAACAGAATTGGAAGAGAAAACAACTATATAAAGGCTAAAAGATCAAAACATTGTCCTCGCTACAAGCTGTGTGTGGTCGCTTTCTTACAAAAGTGAATTGATTAGAATTATATTTAACCCGTATAAGCTAATGGTTGTGACTTGTGAGGGGCACTGGTCCAAAGATGGTGCCATACCAGAGTGTGACAGTAAAGGTAAGTCTCTTGTTCCAACATGATTGGGGGGCTAAATATGACATACTTTTGAAGATAAGTGTTACGACTTGACTTCTCAATTTTATTGATATTGATGAGTGGTTTGTAGAATAAATATTTGCGGTTGCTTAGTTGAAATTACTGGTTATAGTAAGAGCAAATTATAAGATACCATGGTTAAATGACTAATATATGTGGTGATTTTGTTTCATATGTTTGAAGTAAAATTATGATCCTTTGACGTCTTTATACATCGAAACTTAGCGTTGAGTAAGTATTAACGATTGCTCAGTTGAGTTTCTCGTAGAGACAAAATAAACTTCAAGTAGGTCAGGAATGTAAGTAGGAGCAGTACCAAAGTATATAATCGAACCTAACACATTTATTGAATGTGCTTTAAAGTTTAAAGGCTTCATTTGTATGTTGATCCAAGTGACCCGACGGAGATTTTGGGGTAGATATGATGATCACATATAGCAATACTGATATTTGGTGATCCAACGCTTGAGCTTGAGCGGACTAGGATATAAGACATATGAATATGACTCCAGACTCACAATGATACACGTCTGCTTAACTAAAAAGTACACTCTAAAGAAATAATAAAATCAACGACACGTGACACAATCAATTTTTATTCCCAATGGAAGTCCTTATTGGCAAGAAACTTTCTCAACTATAAGGTGTCATACTGTCATTTTGCGTTTTACTCGCAAAAGAAGATTAAATTGTTTGGATCCATCACATCCTACAAAAAGACATGATGGGCCTTCTTTCTTTTTCTAAACTAAATGCTGAGCTAACTTTCTCGTAGGATGGGCTTTACATATGTGCATCTAATTATTTGTTTAACATGTGAATGGTCCCAATGCTTAACAAAACTAGTGTACCTGAAGGCAGTGGTCTTGAACCAAAAATGTTAGTATGGCCAAGTATAGCTAGCAATTGCACTCACAATAATGACCCACCGGCATGCAATTTTGAAAACAACGCACCATCATGCATCATCGGTTAGTCCTGAAGGTGACCAGGATTGTGACCGGTGGGGACTTAATTGGCTAAACCACTGGTACCACACCAATCAATATGCTGGTAAACCTTCCTGCTACTGATTGCAACATGGTACCTACATTTGTAATTATTATTATGGGTTGAAATTCTAATCGCGTATTTTTTAAATTTATTTTGCACCTCATTTACTGTTCAAACTCGTAATTGTTGTAAAGTACAGACAAGCGTTAGAGCGTGTAAAATTTTATATGCTGTCTTAGGAACCTTTCCGCATTTTTCCAGCTTGGTTACGTGATAATTGCCATTTGGTATGTGGAAGTTGAAGAAAGTGAGGTTTGGAGGGTAATAAGATGCCAGAGGTAAGATGGCTGTCGCCAAGTTAACAAGCTGGAAATGCAGGCCGTGGGTTACTGCATTGAATCTTTTTTATCATAGTTACAAAAAAACAGAAAACGAATATGTATGCAAAAAAGATTCTTATTAGTTGTAAATGACTTATTGTTAAGACCCTAAAAAGCCTACATGTTGATGAGGCTGTAATCAACAGGAACAGACCCTGCGGCATAAACTCCTCATTTCGTAATATTTAGTTCCTGTGAAATAGACAAAAAGTAGTTTGACTCATGCTAATTAACCAACAGATTGTTCATTCATGCCATAATAACAATGTCACAACCTTTCATGTTCGCAAGAATCACTGTATCATTTGGTTCGGGAAGGGATCATGGAAGTTTTGAAATGAATGGAAAGAGAATCTACTTTCATTAAGTGATTTATTAGATAATCGAAAACAGAGGATCTTGAATACTATTCGAAATTCAGAAGAACTGCGTGGGGGGGCGGTGGGAAGCCCGGACTCGCTTACGGAAAGTGGAAATAGAAGCAGATCAGTTTCGAGTGAATGGATACTCTGAGATAGAGCGAGAAAAATTGAATTTGATTAATTCAACTTATAAGACTTTGGAACAACTGGAAAATTTCAAAAATGAAACTATTCAGTTTGAACAACAAAGGGCGATTAATCAAGTCCGACAGCGGGTTTTCCAACAAGCCTTACAAGGAGCTCTAGGAACTCTAAATAGTTGTTTGAACAACGAGTTACATTTACGTACCATTAGTGCCAATATTGGCATGTTGGGGGCGATGAAAGAAATAACTGATTAGTCCTTCTACTGTAGGCATTATTTTTTATTTTTTTTTTATAAAAAGAATTACAACGCTCACGAGCTTTACTAGTAGTATCAGTACCAATGAGAACAATATGAAACTAAGACCCTCAAAGATCTGGCATAAGAATGGTTTGCAGTATGAACCATGGATAACAATAATGACCATCAGTATGCTTTTAGCATCTAAAGAATCAGCAAAACATAAATCACTCAACACATCTACCATACTTCTTAAAGGTAAAAACTGGAAATGTTGTCTACTTGCATGTCCTGCATCCTTCTCCTACATATGAAAATCTTGCCTCATCTTTTTGTATTAGGAACTGAGAGCCTAGGGCCATGGATTTTTAAGACTTGGGGTTTTGGAGTCAATTTAATACACTTTTCCTTGTAATAGGACCTACAGTCTTAAGGACTCCATCTCTTTTAACTTAACGTTGGACCTCCTAATTTAGTATGTCCAACTAACGTTGGACCTCCTAATCTACAGTGTTTAGTCAATGGCCTTTCTTTGGTATGTATCGAGTAAGGCTTGTTGAAATAGAGCTTCATATGAAGCCAGGGTGTGAGAGTAATCCTGGAATGATAGGTAGGAAAAAGATGAATTGAAGAAGCCTCTCCTGTACTAGCGTCCAATAGCAACTCTTAATTGCAGGAAGACCTCCTACACTAACAATGTTCCCTCAACCAACACACCACACCACGTCCCCCTCGCGCTCCCACCTCGAAGCCTTACTTATTTCTGATGCTCCCACCTTGAAATCTCGGGCCTGCTCTGGCTCCCTCTCTGTGCAAGTAAGGTCACATGTTGATACCATTGAATAAATATACACACCAAAATGTTTCCTGGTTGGTGAACTTATCCTGCTCTTACTACGACTAAGGCTACAACAAGGGAGCTTTGACATATTATCAATGTTATGCCATTAAAGACGCTGTATAAAGACCTCTTATCTTGACATAGCCTGCGATATGACCCTGAGATTAGAATGACAAAGCCCCCTTACGACATAATTGAACATTGAATTTTCTGAAACACAAGGAAAGAACAACGGATAGCCCATAGAGTTTATATATTGAACTGCAAGGCTTAACTCATCCAATGTGCTTCATATTTACTTACAAAATATTGATAACATGCCGTATGTGCAGGCATTTAGACCATACATGCAGCCATCTATGTCAATTTCTCTCACTCTATACTAGAAGCAACTCTTAGTGTAAGCCCACCTACAATCTTCAACTTCAGCCCCAGTTCTAATGAATTCGATGGGACCAATCTTTTGAAGAAAATGCAACAATGAGAATAAATGTGTGTGTGTGTGTGTGAGAGAGAGAGAGAGAGAGAGAGAGAGAGAGAGAGAGAGATTACATACTTCATTATGCAAGTCCCTTAAGAATTGGACAAATTTTCCATGTTCCAGGCATGCCTTGCCATCTTTGCCAAAGAAGTACTCTAACAGGCCTCCATTCTCTACAGAGCCTGAAACTTTAAGACCAACATGCAGACCATCCTTGTGGCTAACCCCATGTCTTTTCTGAGCTCGTATCAAGGCCATCACCTTCTTGAATTCATTCTTGTCTATCTCTGTGTTTCAATTTTCAGCAGCCAACACTTATCATTTTTGCAGAAGGTGTATAAGTGCTATTCAATTATGACTATAACGTGGATTGCTATGAGCGATATATGGTGTAGAGATGGATGCCTTATAAGATTTGACATCATTTCGGTAATGTATTTAGATAATAGAGATGGACTGCAAGATACCAATTTGAATGGCTTATCCAACTAACATAGAGCCTGACCAGAAATAAAGACACCAGATACAGTAGAAGCCGCGGTCAATGAAACAGAATTGAGTTGAGTTGAGTTGAGACCCGGACCCAGGTCATCTCTAGCAAAGGCAACAACAGTTGTCCAAAAGCAGAACAATGAAAACATAGAAAACATATATTTGGATCTTTGAATCTCCAACATGTCAACTTCCTTATTAAAACTATATCAAGAACGAAATGCAGGTTCCAATTGTCACGCTAATAAGGCAAAAATACAAGAATTATACATTACATCTCCATTATACATAAACGGTTACAAAATCAGTAACCCACGCACAAATTTATGAGGATTGGACAACAAAGAAAATGAAAGGAGGAAAAGACATCTAAGATAAAGAATTTCCAATTATCCCAAACCGACGATAGTGATTTGGAAGACTGTTTAAATGGAGTTGTTTCTTTGGTACATGAGACGTACCCGTTATTGTCAAGGTCAAACATTTTGAGTGCCACTGAAAAGCTTGATTTCGGGATGCTTAGTAACGTAACAAAAAAGATGTACCCGTTACAACAAAAACAATACTGAAGAGTATCAAAAATCATGAAGAACTTTGAAGGAGCACAGCATAACTCTCCAGGAACCGACTCCCCTTTGAGGTATCCCTCTCTCACGCGATTTGCTTCAGATGGTGGAAATACTGAAACACTACTGCCCTCATCAAGTCTGCTGGTGTCATAAATATCTCTCCAGTGGGGGATTTAAAGGAGGCAAAGTACTCGAACAACTGTAGGACCAACTGATTGGTGAGAGAGAACTAAATTCATTAAGGGTGTGTTTGGATATGAGATTTTGAAATACTGGGCATTTCTAAATACCCTCATTTTGAAATTCCCTGATTTACAAATTCCATCATTTTGAAATATCTTGTTTGGATATTTTTTATTACACAGTGTATTTTAACCGAGTATTTACAAATTTTTTGTTTGGATTAGTACCAAAGGATTCAAGACCTCCCTGAAATTACATCTATAAACTAGCTTATGCCATATAACCAAAAATACACAAATCAATAGTTAGATAATCTAAACTCCTATTATGAATCAAGAACATAAATCGTGACAAAAGTCAGGGTACGCTAAGAAGGAAATAAATTTTCTGATTTACTTGAAATAAAGATTGCTGCGTAAAAATAACAATTAGATCAATTAGATCTAGAAAATAACAGGTTATACCATGATGCGTATGTTAGACAACTTTTAAGTACTAGCACTCGAGAAGCTGCTAATGTTAGACAAATCATAAGAAATAGGTTCGAAAATAATATACAATATACTGAGATCTATGACTTACCGCCTCCAACGCCATAATGAGCAACTCTAGAAATATTCCAGGCACTTCTAGACGTATAGCACCCACTTATATTAGTAATACAGAAAATCGTTTTGAAGCAAATTACATAGAATTTCGTAGATTTCTAGTAGCATTAGAAATCATTACAGATGCAAATGAACGAATTAGACATAACATTTCGCAACATACAATACCTTTAGTATACAATCCTTTAAAAAGATACATTAGTACTTTTACAAATGTTTCTGCTATAACAATAGGCATTAACCAGTATTTAAAACATTTAGTTGATTTTTATATATATTACCAAGACTTCGAAAACAATAAATATTATCGTAGTGAATACCTAATATTAAACATAACTAGACCTAATTTTGATAGATTTAGAGCGATAATCGATAGACATGAAGCAACTGCTATAGACCACATAACAGACCATATAAATTTTCTACAAATTATTAGTAATATAGACAGTACAGATTCAGATAGTTCTAGTGATAATGAAGAACCAAACAGTTTATACCTGCCAGATTAATGACAGATAGAGATTTAAACACTGAACCTTATCAAGAGCCCTTTAGTTTTAATGACATGATTAACAATTTTAATGTTGATCAACAGACTACCATAGATATATTAGATTTACACTAGCTACATCTTCTCCTACACATCTATTTTGTGTTTCTCTATAATGCATAAATAGTCTTGTTTGACTTAATTGAGAATGATGTTGATATAATATTTGAGGAGATATTAAATCTAATCTGTTTTGTCTAAACTGTTCTATTTGTCTATCAACGTCTATAATCTGTTCTAAAGAAATTAAAGGTAAAGCAGGTGTTCTAAAAAGTCTAAGTACACGGTTTTGTAAATTATTTTCATTACGTCTTCTAATTTCAGTAGCCAAAACTTCTGTTCTACTCCTATCTTCTATATTACCTCTTCCTAAAATTTGACCTCTATTGTGACTTGTCATATGTTAAAAAATTTAAGTCTTGGGTTTTTGTTTTCCTTTTAGGTTTGTCTATTGTTATTTTCTCTAGTTTTTTGCATAGAACATCCATATCTAAAGTAGTCTCCGTTCTAGGTTTAAGAAATAGCTCTATTTTTAGTGCTAGGGTGTCGAGTCTTTCTAAACATTTTATTAGTAACATTATAATAACATTATTTTGTTTTCTATTAGAAAGATCGTTTGGAGTTCCTAGTGCGTTCTTAGATATGCCTTCTGCTGGAAATAAGTAATCATTTTCATCTAACAAAGCTTGTTTATAGTCTGAATAGTTTTCATAGTTTTTGGAAGTGCTCATTTGTAATCTAGTCCCTGTATATTAAAATATTGTCTTAAGTTATCTTCTATTTTACTGATTTGTTTTTCAAGTCTGTCTATAGTAATCATAATTCTTTCTAATTCGATAGCTATTTTGTTAAATTTGTCTAATATTGTTTCTATTTTAGCTTCACTTTGTTTAGACTTGTCTGAAGATTGCATATAAACTTCCTTCATATAATCTAGGTTTTCTCTAATTATTTTTAAACTTTTATTGTCTGTTTGAAGATTTAAATATTCTATTTTGTTTGTAGCCATCTATATTCCACTATAAGTGTTGTCTAAATTAGCCAGGGCTTCATCATCCCATGGATAATCATTATCGTCTTCGTTATAGTTTAAATAATCTTCATAATCTAAATCTGACTCTAATTGTAATCTATTTAAATTGTTTTGTAATTGCGCGGTAATGTCAGAAGGTACACCTAAATTTTCTAAGGAACTACTTTGATCTGTTTGACTAAGTCTTCTATGGAACTCAGTATAATATAACGAGTTATTTTGGTGATCTTTTAATTGTATGTAAAATCCTATAAGATGTTGAAAGAAAATGTCAAAGTCTTCTAATAATAAGTCTAAGTTTAGAAAATATCTTATATAAAAAGATAAAGGATTGTATCTTAAAGTAATAGAGTCTGTGTCTATATAATGTTTTATTCTTTCATTTGTGACATCTATTGTTTCTAAAGCTGTATAATAATAGAAACGATGATGGAGGCATATTTTATACCACACAACCTCATGTAAGACCACGTTATCCTTATGGTAACATACCAAGAAATAGCGCAAACATAGAACATAATAGATCAGATAGACCTAATTATAAACCTAGAGGTAAAAGACATCCTTTAGAACAAAATTTTAAAATCCAAAAGGCAGCAGATCCTTTTATTTTAAACATAACAGCAGTAGACCCTCAACAAAGAAACAATTATATACAAGTATGGAAAGATGCAGTTGTAGCAAACTTTATAACCAAACAATCTGATAATTTAGAAACAGGCGAAGAAATGATAAGATATATGATACAATTTTTAGGCCCTATAGCTAAGGCTAATTTTGAAGAATGGCAAAAGACTTATCCTGATGATTTAAAACAAATGGCAGACTTAGGACCCAATCCTTATAATTTTGTTAACACTATACAATTAATTTTAACAGGTAGAAATCCTAATACAGGAGATACATTAATACAAACTGAAGCAGCTAGAAAATTAGAACAAGTACATCTATATAGTTGGCATAATATAAAACCCTTCATGCAAGAATACTATTACTTTGCTTCACAGAGTGGCAATATTTATAAACCAGCTGTAATAGATAAGTTTCTAAATAAGTTACCAGGCGCTTTAGGAAGAGAAATATATGAAACCATTAAAAAACTCTATCCTAGCACTACATTGACACCTTCTTTAGGCAATGTTTTTGAACATGTTATAGAAATATTAGTTTCTAAATGCACTAATATACAGATAGCTAGACAGTTAAAGAATGAAACCAGTTTCTGTAAAGAAATATACACACCACATCACTTTGGTCAAGAAGAATCTAGACCTAAGTATAATAAGAAACCTCACAAAAGATATAAACAACCTAGAAAGACTTATTACTTAAGAAAAAGCAAAGCTAGAAGGCCCTTTCTAAACCCTAAACACGTTAGGAAATATGACACTAGGAGAATATACAAAAATAAAATTACTTGTTACTCGTGTGGAGAACCAGACCATTTAAGCTCTAATTGCCCTAGAAGACATAACAACAATAACTTTAAAGCAATGATAGTCAACAATACAAATGAAGATCTGTTAGAAGTAGATGAAACTCTTAGTGATACAGAAAGTATATATAGTATTAAATCTATAGATGAATACATAGAAGACAACCTCTCTATAAGTAGTGATGAAGAAGAAGAAAATTTTCCAATAGAAACTACAGACAAACTAGATACCTTTATAAATTCTTTAAGAGATACAGAAATATACAACTTTATGTTTAAACCCTTAGCAGGACAATTAGCCCTAGAAGAAACCTGTATACATCAATGGCATATAGAAAAAGGTATAGATACAACTCCATGTTATATATGCAATTGGTATCCAGCTATTAAAGTCAGATGTAAGTGTGAAGTATGTTATGTAGAAGCATGTGTAAAATGCATTAAACAGAAATATAACATAGATATTATAAAACCCTTAGAACTAAAAACAAATAAAGACACTTACTACGATAAAAATGTTAATAGAAGACTAGAATTCTTAGAACAAAAGGTTATTCAAATAGAAGAAACCCTAAAACAAAGACAAGAAGATAGTTGTACCTGAATTTTCACCTTCTTCCATAAGGAAATAAGGTACTTCATTCATTAGGTTGAATTTAACATTGTTTGTTGTAATTTGGGTGTCTAATGAACTTGTTTCTAACTGTTCTAAGTCTATATTTAGGTCTAATTCAGGTTCTAAAGAATCTAATATGTTATCCATTTCTTCTACTAGTATATTATTATCATTTTCTAGAGTTGTTTGTTCTTTTCTAATTAACTCTATTTCATTTATCGCTTGGTTGATTTTCTGTTCTAATTCTATTTTATGATTTATTTCAGGGCTAAGTTTATCTAGACCGGGAGATTCAATTGAAGGGCTTTTATCTAAGTTGATGTCTATGTCTTTTAAACAATCAATAATAGAGTTGTCTTGATTAGTTTGTAATGTATATTCTGGTTGATTAAAAATATCTAATCTGTCTTCTTCTTCTGTAATATTTATAAAGTGTTGTAATTGTTCTAAATTTAAACCTTTTCCTACGAATGTAGTTCCTATAGATTGATTTAAGATTTTTATGTCTAAATTGTTTAGGATGTCAAAGTCTTTGTAACTATACATTTTCTTCCTCTTCTTGAATGTCATGATCTCCTAGGTGAGTATTTGCTTCAACATAATTTGTAAATCTAACTGACATTCTTCCTGAAGCATTTCTATAATAAAAGTTGTCTGTGGGTATAATACTATTATTAGAGCTTGTTTCTAGTAGTTTATCTACTTGCCATTCTTGTCCTGCATTTTCTAATGAATCTACTTTATATGGTGGTAAGAGTCTAATTCCTCTATTTATGATAAATTTTGCAGTATCATCTATGGTTAATTTATATCCTACTTGACTATTTTGTGTTAACTTTCCTATAAAAGTAGTGCATATTAAAAGATTTTTGCCTTGTTGAAAATCTTCATATCCTTTAGTCATTATTTTTACTTTAAAATCGTCAATCCTTGCGGACCTGCCAAAGGCATAGCGACGTCTGGTATCCGTAGATTAAACATTCAAAAGAGAAAGAGTCCCCGGTTGGACCGTGATCCATTAAGGACGAAGCGTAATATAGATAAAAAACACAGCGGAATACTGAAAAGATTCAAAAAATAGGGCAAAAACTTAGAGAGAGAGAGAGTCTTTGAAGAAGATTTTATTTTTCAAAACTTCAGGATGCCTGGTAGGTCTAGTCTAGAATAAATCTCAGGATGCTAGGTTGAACCGACAAAGTCTTCTTTCAAAGTAAGAAACTCAGGGCATGCGTTAGTCTGCGGGCTTTCAACGCCATCACTCGGCAATAACCCTGAACGACTCGCTCCCACTATTGTTTCAACCCATAAAGAGGACTCTGGAAATTCGTTTAGAAGCATAATTGATTTAGATCTAGGTAGACCTGGGGTAAGCATAATTATTTTTCAAAACAAAATTGTTTTAAAAGAGTCTCTCTTTCCCAAGTAAATGCCATATGATTTTGAATCAAAACATTATTAGGATGTTTTTAGTCATATTAGACTTAGAAACGTTCCTTTTCAATTCATAGAATGTGTTTCGTCATTGAGCGTTTTCACCCCAGAATATTAAACAAGTTTAGAAAATGAACTTACTTGAAATAAAGATTGCTGCGTACTTGAATTGAGGAATTGGATGATTTACAGAGAGAAGTGAGATTGCATGAAGCAGAGAAGTTTCAAAGAGAATATTGTATTACTCTTCAAAGGATTACTTCGCATGTTTACAAATGAACTCTGCCTGAGTTTATATAGGCAGAATAAAGCTATTCTACAGGACATCTACAGGACTAATGCATTACATTTGTACAAAGGACAAAATAACTTTAGACTACATAACAATAATTTTAAAAGGAAGTCTTAAAGTCTATAAAGCAAATAGTAGGCCTAAAGGCTAAGATGCTTTGTTTCTTGTCTTCATCCTCTGCTGTTCTTCTGCCGACGATGTCTTATAGGAAGATGCCTTCTCTGATAATGTCTTCTTTTTCAACCAAGATGCTTTTTCTGACAATGTCTTCTGTTGCCTTTACCAAAAGAAAGATGCTTTGTCTCTTGGCTTAATAATTCAATTTTAGAGGGGTCTTGTCTGCTTTCCGAGTCTTGATAAGTCTTGAGTCTTCTATTCATTTTTGTCTGAAGTAATAATGCTCCTGAAGATTGTGTATTTACTTTTTTAAAGGTCGTTCACTAGATTCTTCTGTCTGATCTTCAGATGAGTCACCGGAATTAGCTGTAAGGCTTGGGCTCTGTCTTTGAGCGTCTTGAAAGATTGAATCATCAAAATTGCTGGTGGACGCTTCTGTCTTGGATGCTAGTGTCTGATTAACAAGTTCTGCAAGTACTTTGGCAACCTGACTTTGTATGGCCAGGGCTTGTCTTTTTGCCTTTTTGCTTTTAAGTTTGCGTAACTCCATTTTTCCCAAATGGACAGGGGTCTCAGGGTTTGATAAGTCTTTACCAGTCACCTGTGGAACTGGACTAGAAATATATTCTCCCATATTTAAAGGATTTTCAGTGTTTTTGAGTAAAACACCAACTCTATCAGGACTTGAGGAGTCTTTACCAGCAGCCTGTGAAGCTGGACTAGGGATTCTTTCTCCTGAACCCAAAGGAATTTCAGTAATTTTAAGTAAATTACCAACTGTAACAGGACTTGATTTGTCTTTACTGGATGCCTGTGAATCCAGACTAGATGTTCCTTTATTACCCGAAACATTGGGTTTTGATGTCTGTTGCCTGGTGGAAAGGAGAGTGGTATACCTCTGTTTCCAGTCATTTGCCTCTAGTTCTGCTACTTGTATCTGGGATTTGAGATGTGCTACTTGTACATCAAAATGTGATTTTTCTAAAAGTAAATGGTCTATTCTGGATTTTAAAATATTATGGTGTCTAATTAAAGTATTGCAATTTTCACAGTCTGCTAAGGTGTCAGAAATAGATCTGTCTTGACAGTCTGGACTAATATAATAGTTGGGGCCATAATGGGTCTGCATTAAAGTGGTGGCTTCTTGAAATGTTATGGTTCCTTTGTACCAAGGATCTTTTACATTTCCTACTCCGCCAACCATAGCCTCAGGATAACTTTTATATATACCCGGAATAGTGCCTTTAAAAACACAATAAAAATTATATTTTTTAGTGTCTCTTAATTTATGAAAATAATTTGCCACAGCGTTAACTGTATTGACAAACCATTCGTTGTCTTTTTTAACATAAGATTGCCATAAGTTATCTAAGAGTGTTCTTTGGTCTACAGGGAAATGACCAATTTTATGGTCTTTGACCTGAAACCTGGAGCCTGCCTGTAAGACTTCTAAGTTATTGCCATTAAAATTAATCCTATTTCTACCAAAGTTGTCAATATAACTGACGAACTGAGTTGGAAAAACAGGGTTTGCCTGGTCTGAGAAGAGGAAGATGCTGATGCTGAAGATGCCATCTGTTAATAAAACAAGAAATTTGTCTGATTCTAAATTGTATGAAATAGATGTCTGTCTAATTGTATGGAGTTATCTCAAGATAAAATTTTTCTAGATAATAGATCGGCAATGGAGTTATCAACTCCTTTAATGTGTTGCCATTCTATTTTATCTATCCTATAATTGCTTAAGGAAGTCATAAATTTTAACCATCTATTTGTGTATCTAGCATCTTTATTCTTGTTGTATCTTACTATGGCCTCACAGTCCGTTCTAATACAAAACTCATATTTAGAAATTAAAAGTGCCTTGAAATGTTCTAGTGCGTACACTATAGCTAGTAATTCGTAGTCTAAACTTGTCAAATATTGATTACTTTCTTTGTATTTGCCACTAGAATATCTACAAATTCTTTCTTCTTTCTTATTACTATATTTGTTTGGTTTGCAGTATAAAACTGCTCCCCATCCGTCTTTGCATCCATCTGTCTGAACTATTAAATAATCTGTGTCTAAAGGTAAATATAGATCAGGTAAATGTTTGACTCTCTCTTTTATAGTTTTAACTAATCTAATATCTTCTGTGTTAAAATGTCTTTGTCCATTTTTTCTAGTTTTGTTATATAGCGGGCCTATTAATTTACTTAGGTCTTTAAAATACATTATGGCTTGATTAATTAATCCTAAAAATGCCTGAATTTGTTTTAAACCTTCTAATTTGTCTGGAAAGTCTAAGATCTTTTTAGCTATATGTTCTTGTAATTTTATTTTGCCATTTCCTATTTCCATCCCTAAGAATTTTATATTTGTTTTGAATAATTCTACAATTTTCTTGCTAAGTATTAAACCGTGTTTGTTAAAAAGTTTAAAAACTAAATCTAAATGAGACAGATGCTCATGTTCATTTTTACTACAGACTAAAATATCGTCTATGTATACTAAAATAAAGTCATTATAAGGTCTAAAAATATCGTCCATTTTGCGTTGGAAGATACTAGGGGCTGTCTTAAGACCAAAGGGCATGACTAACCATTCATATAAGCCTTCTGGTGTAGTAAAAGCTGTCCATTTAATGTCTTCTAGCCACATTTTAATTTGATAAAAGCCTGATTTACAGTCAAATTTGCTAAATATCTTTTTGCCTTGTATTTTACTTAAAAGAAAGGTTTTATTAGGAATGTTATAACTATCATCTCTTATATTATCATTTAGTCTTTTATAATTTATTACCATTCGACTTTTGCCTCTAAGTATTTCTGCGTGGTTTCTAACTATGAAAGCTGCAGATCTATGAGGGCTATTGCTTGGTCTTATTACTTTTAATTCTGTTAAGTCTTTTATGTGCATTTTGAAATCATCTGTATCTAAACTACTTGCTTCTATATTTGCAGTTTTAACAATATAGTCTGGATTTATAATGTCTAGTTTACAGTATATCTGATTTAAATCCCATCTTTTAATAGGATCTTCTCTTATAAAAGGGAGTCTGTCTATTGCTTTGAGAATATCATATTTATTTGTAAAGTAATTTATTAAATTATAGCTAATTCTATCTAGGTTGTAAACGTCTAGATCTATATTATTTTCTATGTCATTTTCTTCTATTATTTCTTCTATTTTTAAACATTCATATCCTATATCTGTATTGGTTAGACAACAATTTGTCTTTCCGTTACTACAGTCTTCACATATTTTGTTTTTGCCTTTTATATTAACATATTCCCCACCACGCTTCTGAGCGTACTCTGATGGAGTGTCTATGTTAATAGGTGTATGTGTCACATTTTGTGCTATTTGAATAAAGTCTTTAGTAATAGTTAAAGTATTATTGTCATTTATTAAGAAATTTATTCCTAAAATAATTTTTCCTACTGAGTGTGCGACAGGCGCACAAAAGGCTTGTTTAAGAGAGTACGGTTTACTTTGTGTATTGCATGGTGTAAGAAAAGTAATAACTGCATTTGTAATATATTCAGAATATTTAATAGGATTGCCTGTAAATCTTATACCAATTAAGGGTTCTTCGAATGTCTTGATGTGAGATAGGTCTGCTAGGCTTGGATCTATAACAGTAATAGTGCATCCTGTATCTATTATGGCATTTGTTTCTAATAACTTATTATAATGTCTGATTTGTACTCTAGTAGTTATAAGGTTATTGAATCTTGCCTTTGTGCAAAATTTTTCTAATTTAAAGTCTTGTTGAATTTGCTGAATTAAATGTTTATTATTTCCTATGATTAAATCAGATATACTGTAAACTAGACATTATAAATCCAGACTAGAAAGGGCCTTCTAGCTTTGCTTTTTCTTAAGTAATAAGTCTTTCTAGAAGACATAACAACAATAACTTTAAAGCAATGATGTAATTTGGGTGTCTAATTTGTATATATGTATATGTACATATATATGTATGTATATACATATATATATACATACATATATATGTATACATATATACATATAGGGAGCTGATCCCTTGACCGCGTAGGCAAAATAGGATATCTTGCCAGCGCGATCTGGCCGTCCATCCCGAAGGGATGGACGGTCCAGATCACTTTTTTTTGCGGCGCTGTCAGTCGTCCGCTACACAGTCTCGCGGACGGATCTTTTTACCATCTTGCCCTTGCTCACACGTCCGCTACACAGTCTAGCGGACGAAAACAACCTGCGACAAAAAGTAGTCCGCTACACTGTCCAGCGGACGACTGTCATTCTGACACAATTGTGACTTGTCTGACACAAGTGTGACTTGATGTCGGCAATTCTGTCCGCTACACAGTATAGCGGACAGTATTGCCCATCCCCTTTCTTTCAGCACAATTTTCTTCTACTCAATTCTTTCCGCACAATTTTCTTCTCCTTCAGACTCGCTTCCATTTTCAGCTGCCTTCAAGCTTCGAGTAACACTTGCTTCAAGCTTCGCTCAAGCAAGGTAAGTTTGCTTCAAGCTTTCTTGATGTTCTAGAAATTTGTCACTGTATTCATCAATTTGTGATTTTATACTCTAGATTTTTTGTGATGTTCTAGACATGATGTTCATCAAAAAGGTATAATTTGTTAACTTTATATTTAATTCATTATAGTTTAATTCGATTTTTTGGCATGATGAATTCGTCTATTTATCTTACTAATTTAAATTTGTTATGTTCAATAAATTAGTAATTGTTAATTTGGAGACACTTTTGAGATTATGCATACCGTATGTTTGCCATCCTAATTTTTAGGTAATATTTTCAGTTAGAAATGCCATTTGATTGTTAAGCGTAGTCTATTTCTACACAGCTCTTGTTTCACAATGTCTGATTTCGTGTCGAGCTCCAACGTCCCCGTAGATGCTAGTGATCCGTATCTAGGACGAACATTTGCTACGTTGGAAGAAGCTGAAGCATGTTTTCGAGCGTATTCATTGAGGGTTGGTTTTGGCATTAGAATAAAGACTTCAAGAACGAGCACCATAACGAGAAAGATATGCTCTCGCTTATACGAGTGCCATAGGAGCAGAAACCCAGTGCAAAATGAGACATGTGTAGGCAATGATGACAGTGAGGACGAAATAGGATATCCGCGTAGAAGACGGGACTGCTTTGAGTGCACAAATTGCCAGGTCAAGATGTTCGTAAGCTACAAACCCAAACAAGACCATTGGCTTATTACCAGCCTGGAACTGGCACACAATCACCCGTTAGTAACCCCTTCTAAGGTGAGTGAGATGCATCAACACAAGAAGATGGGTAAGGTCGCAAGGAGCCTGATTCAGACAATGAGCAATGCGCGACTAGGACCTACCGACATGATTAATGTTCTTGCTGAACAGGCTGGGGGAATTCAAAATTTGACCTTTAACACGACAGACGTTCGTAACGCGGTCCGAACCCATAGACGAGCCGCGTATGACCTCAATGATGCTCAAGCCACAATGAGCCTATTGAAACGGATGCAGATGGAGGACCCGCAGTTGACCTTCGATTATAAACTTGACGACGAGCATCGAGTTAGCACAATTTTTTGGGTCGACGGTCGTTCGAGGCTTGCTTATAAGCATTTTGGGGATGTCGTGACGTTCGACACCACATACCGTACCAACAAGTACTCGATGCCGTTCGCCCCTTTCACGGGGGTCAATCATCATTATCACTCCATCCTGTTCGGGTTCGCCTTGTTAAGGGACGAGACCGAGAGTTCTTTTGAATGGTTGTTTAGGACGTGGCTGGAAGCAATGAACTTCAAAGCACCCAAAGTGATCATCACCGATCAAGATTTGGCAATGAAGAAGGCTATTGCGACCGTCTTCCCAGACACTCGGCACAACTTGTGCACCTGGCACATAAGCAACAAATACCCGGAACGGCTGCATCACGTGTACGCAAAGTATCAAGACTTTAAACAGGATTTTGACAAGTGCGTCCTCAAGTCGTTAACGATTGAGGAATTCGAGGAGAGGTGGGAAAAGCTTGTTCGGGATTACTCATTGCAAGACAACGAGTGGCTCCAGCACTTGTACGAGCGCAAAGAGCAATGGATTGGCGTTTACACGAGGAGGTATTTTTCAGCGGGCATGAAAACGACGGGCAGGAGTGAATCCATGAATGCCACGTTCGATAGTTATGTGGGTACAGCTACCAATTTGAAGACTTTCGTTGCATCCGCACAAAAAGCGGTAGCTTCGTTGTTCGTAAAAGAAAGGGCTGCCGACTTTGCAACAACGTACAAACAAAGGAGAACGTTGCTCGAGACCCCGCTGGAGATGAACGGTGCCAAAGTCTATACGAAGGAGATCTTCTTGCTATACCAAGTAGAGCTGCGAAAATCCGGACGATACAGTATAAACAAGGTGGCAGAAATGTCTACGCGTGAGTACAAGGTTTATTCGCTCGTGAATGACCTAGTCCCTGAGAAGCTGCGCAGAATGTATACGGTGAGCCACGACACATTGACGGACTCGGTGACATGTGTTTGCAAGAAGTTTGAGTTCCATGGCATCCTGTGTAGACACGTTCTGCGGTTTTTCACCCAGAAGAATATCAGGACAATCCCCGATAAATACGTCTTGCCACGGTGGACAAAAGGTGCAAACAGGTTGCACGGTACCATTTCCTTTCCGGAGCACCCGTATACTGACTTTGAAGAATCAGAGACGTTGCGGTATAATCATCTGGTGACGATGTTCACCCGTTTGTCCGTAAAAGGTGCTGCTACAATGGTCGGTTATAAACATCTCCTCGAGGTAGCTCAGCAACAAGAGCCCATCGTCGACCAGTTGGAAGCAGCTTCAGTCACCAATGCGATTGACACCGAGCCTACGACGGGGGTATCAGAAGATGACGAGCCGGAGGAGGAAGACGACAATGATATCCGTTTGTTGGATCCAATTATATCGCAAACGAAAGGCCGCAAGAGATCTACGCGGATGAAAAGCTCTATTGAAACGGCAACTCAACCTAAAAAGCTGCGAAGGTGTGCATTGTGCAACAAAATGACCGACCACGACAAGCGGAACCATTACAAGGCACTGGGGATAAGTTCAAGGGGTTTGCAAGACGGGGAAGAAGGTGACGCCGAAGATGAGGACGAACAAGCTGCAGTGGACCTTTAATTTTTTGTACAACTTTATGACATTTGTAATAATATTCGAGGGATAATTTTTCGACCGGGTACTGGAATTTTTTTAAAATGGACCTATGAGAGGCCATCGAATAAAATCTAAAGTCTTTATTATGAGTTTTTTTTTTATTTGGTAATCCCCGTCCGCTATACAATGTAGCCGACATCATTGACTTTGGTCTTTTACGTCCGCTATATTGTCTAGCGGAGGGGTGGCATCGAAGTAAAACTTTTGGTCTTTGTACGTCCGCTATACAATGTAGCGGACGTTAGAGCAGGCAAACTTTTGGTCTTCTTTAATGTCCACTATATAATATAGCGGACGTCATAACTTTTGGTCTTCTTTTATGTCCGCTATACAATGTAGCGGATAAGTCTATATGATATATATTAATCATATCGGGCAATCGGCTGTTATCAGTCCAATCTGATAACAGTCTCTCTGTCTGGAACATCTAGCCCAGGCCACTACTCCATCTCCGGCGACCCACAGGTGATCCACAACTCCGGCGATAAACCGTCCCCCCCTCAACGCCGACCTCGATGGCTTCTGGATCGGAGACCACCTACGATTTTATTGGCAACTTGCACCTGGCAGGCAAACACTTTTTCAAAGTCATGATGCCGGGGTTTGAGAATGAACTTGTATGCCATCCCTCTATCTCTGTATTTTCGTGTGTTAAATCTTTTGGTTAAAAACTAACCTATTTTTTGTGTATTGTGTTTGTTAGGACATACCGGAAGCCTTCACCAATCAATTTACAACAATTCATGACAGTGCAAGATTATATAGCCGCAAGGGGGCATGGCAGGTTGAAATCAAGCTGAAGCCCGGCCGACCCCAAAAAAAGCAATTCGCAGAGGGTTGGAACGTCTTCGTGCGCCAGCATGGCCTCGAACTCGGGGACTTTGTAGTGTTTGAACACCTTGGGTGGTGGGATTTTGAAGTTGTAATCTTTGATCGGAGCACTTGTGAAAAAATTTCTTTCCCCCAATGTGAACCCTAATTTATGATTAATAAAATAATTTGAGTTCTTGTTGATTGTGTTTCGAAATTTTTCCTCGCTTAATTGTGTCGTTTGAAATAGCCTCGATATATTGTAGCGGACGGCGCAGCAGAAAAATTTGGTCTTCATTTTACGTCCGCGATACAATGTAGCGGACGGGGCAGCAGAAACTTTTGGTATCAACACTTAGAAAAATTTGGTCTTCATTTTACGTCCGCCATACAATGTAGCGGACGGCGCAGCAGAAACTTTTGGTATCAACACTTAGAAAAATTTGGTCTTCATTTTACGTCCGCCATACAATGTAGCGGACGGCGCAGCAGAACTTTTGGTATCAACACTTAGAAAAATTTGGTGTTCATTTTACGTCCGCGATACAATGTAGCGGACGGCGCAGCAGAACTTTTGGTATCAACACTTAGAAAAATTTGGTGTTCATTTTACGTCCGCGATACAATGTAGCGGACGGCGCAGCAGAAACTTTTGGTGTTCATTTTACGTCCGCGATACAATGTAGCGGACGGCGCAGCAGAAACTTTTGGTATCAACACTTAGAAAAATTTGGTCTTCATTTTACGTCCGCGATACAATGTAGCGGACGGGGCAGCAGAAACTTTTGGTATCAACACTTAGAAAAATTTGGTCTTCATTTTACGTCCGCCATACAATGTAGCGGACGGCGCAGCAGAACTTTTGGTATCAACACTTAGAAAAATTTGGTGTTCATTTTACGTCCGCGATACAATGTAGCGGACGGCGCAGCAGAACTTTTGGTATCAACACTTAGAAAAATTTGGTGTTCATTTTACGTCCGCGATATAATGTAGCGGACGGCGCAGCAGAAACTTTTGGTGTTCATTTTACGTCCGCGATACAATGTAGCGGACGGCGCAGCAGAAACTTTTGGTATCAACACTTAGAAAAATTTGGTGTTTAAACTTTTGGTATCAATACTTAGAAAAATTTGGTCTTCATTTTACATCCGCGATACAATGTAGCGGACGGCGCAGCAGAGAAACTTCCAAAATTTTTGCACCATTTCGTTTTCCACATTTCAATCATTCCCAATGAGGCCAAAAAACCAACAACGTTCATCAGAAAAATCAGTATTCGACAACAGAAATCAACACAANACAAAGCACACCAACGACAACACAAATCAACACAAATCAAATCACACCAATGGCGTACGGTTTATGTAAAAAATACTGTTATGATACAATTTCAACTGGGGTCCGCATGTTGGGCCGGATTCTCGTCATTAGCCGGATTTTCTATAAACCTAACCGCTCTAGGCCGGCCTTTCATAATTTGCCAAGCCATTCTATATCTATAGCCTTCAACTTCTGCTTGGCTCCAGACGGCCGCCTTGAGGCTCTCAGAGCGACAAATGAAATCCATGTACATGCAAAGGAAGACGCCGCAGTCCGAAGTGTTACGTTGCTTGGGCCTCCTCTTCTTCAATCGCCTATTGAGATTTGGCCGCGCCGGTACGGGGACATCACGGACACGATTGACCATTGCACAAAAAATATTCTGCGAGAAACAGAAAATGGCGTAAGACACGAGTTAAAATTTATGGCAAGATAGAATCAGAGAATTATACAGCGATCGTAATATTACCAACGCGTCCAATTGGGCTTTGTACATGTGCAGCACAGGCATCTGATGAGTATCGTCGTGGAGACTGTCGATCACCGATACGACTTTAGTTGTTGGGGAGTAGCAAACCAAGTACCAGTGGCTGTGCCCTAAAAGTGGGATTAGAAACACATCGGCAACACTTGCGCTCACCGGACTATCCCTATTAAGATACGCTCGTAGGTTAAAGGACGGTCTCCACTGGACCAACTTTTTCTTCCCCCTATTTTCGACCCACTCATGCCATTCAGACACTAGCATCTGATGAAAAAAGGCATCGAACAGAAAAACGAGCGGATAGATCGGCTGCTGCCGACACCTTTCCTTCAGAATCTCCACGTAGGTGGAGACGACACCGGTGTCTAACCAACTCCCCGGAGCCAGCGAGGCCAGTTCTCCCCACGAGCAACTGTAATCCATGCCCTCCGGATGATCCACACTATACAACGCTTGGTCATGCGGGACGCCGCTAAAATAACGCTCTCTGATTATCTGGCATTTCTGCGGCTTTAGGGGCTTCAACGGATGCCCTTTGCGATATTGCCCTCGGGGGTCGACCGGGGGGTATTGCACTCCTTCGGGGGGGTCGACGGGGGGATATTGCACTCCTTCGAGGGGGTCGACGGGGCGATATTGCCCTCCTTCAGGGGGGTCAACGGGGGGGTATTGCCCGCCTTTGGCAATAGATGGTCCTGCCCACGGGACAATGGGCAGACTGATGTTTCCGAAACCCCAGTCTTGCGTGACTTGACTCTGAGAGAGGGGTTGGGGTTCCGAATCCAATAGTAAAGAGAAGGAGGGCGCACTGTAATCTTCCCACGGCGCTTGGCCCATGGTGCTTGGCGGTCCCCAATCACCACAGATCTCCGGTACAGAGGGAAAACCATATCCCTGGCTCACTCCCGAAGTCTGTCCCGATGGATCGGTGCATCCCTCGGGAACAAACGGCCGCTGCCACCCCGGATAACCCATTCCCGGGTTTGGCTGTCCCGATGCTTGCCGCAAAAAATTCCCGCAGCCAACCGCCAACGCTTCAGCCTGTTGGCGAAGCTCCTCGCCCATGGCATCCACCAAATCCTTCCGCTCGCTCAACTTCTGGAAGAAGGCGAACGAGGCATTAACCTACATCCAGAGAGATAATAAATAAGTAACTTCGTACACACTTAGAATGATCAAGTTCAATTAGAAGCACTGGTTGGGCAACTTACCAGATTGTATGCCATGTGCTCATCGATCTGACCCCTAGGGTGGTACTTCTCCCCGCGTTCAAACCTTACTGGAGCTACTCTCCTCCGGGTGATGCGGTAGTACCACTCGTTGTACTGTTCGATACTGATGACGGGGTCAGGCTCCGACACAATGGCCGCCAGCGTGTCTTGCCAAGAATTCCAGACCTCAATTTCACACGCGCACAACTCGTGCGCATTCGGCCTGCCAAACAGTCCGACACCCGGTGGGTTCCTGTTAAGCCTCATATCTGGCGCGCCGGCTGGCAACCCCTGCAGGCAGTCAAAATGGCGCATAGCGCGATCCGGCAGCTGCCACTCTGCGACCTCGAAGTGGATCAGGGGTGTGCGTTGCAACCCGGAGAGCGTGAAGACGAACGACTCTCCCACCCGTCGCGCCAAACGTTTGTACGGTGCCCATCGCATCTGGCCAGGAGATAACGAGTCGAGCTCCCCCCGATAGTATGAAATGTTGTGATGGGGATCGTCTCTCCTCTCGTAGTGGGTTTCCTTCCGGCTGTACTCCCAGGCGCACAACCGAGGCCACACATTATCTGTTCCGTCCCTACGCCTGGGTGCGCCGGTAGCAAGGTGTTCATAAGACCACACCTGAGAGCAAAGACATTGAAAAAAGTATCGTCAACATTTATTGTCCATTCAACAAAAAAAAAAACAACAAAGAGCACGTAATGAAGAATTGTATGATATACCTGCAATAGCGAGAGACATGCACATATCGCTTTGGAGTCGGGCCTCGTTGCCTTGTGCAATGCTCGGTACAGGTATGCAAGAGTTGCTGCACCCCAGGCATAATCCCCAACCTCAGCCAGGTTACGCAAAAACGGTAAATATTTGACGTTGACCGTGTTCTTCGACGTCGTTGGGAATAATATTGCCCCCATCACCCACAAGAGGAAGGCTTGTGTGTACAGCACAAGGTCATGGCCCGTATAGTTTTCCGGCAAAACCCCGTAGGTATCTACCAACCACTTCAACTTGATACCACCACTGCTAAATCCATCCTGTGGTACCGAAGTAAAGAAGTCCCTAGCGGTCCTCTTATTCGTTGCTTCGGACGGATGAGCTATTACCGGCCGCCCCGTCACCGGTAACCCTAAGATGAACCCTACATCTTCTAGGGTAATTGTCATCTCTCCGAGAGGGAAGTGAAACGTATTCGTTTCACTTCTCCACCTTTCAACAAGGGCACCTATTAAGTGCCGGTCAAGTTGTTGAAAGATCTGCCCATGCGTGAAAATCCCAAACCCAATCCCACGCATTAATCTTTTCTGGGTTCTGTTCAATTTCCAGGCGTTGAAATTATCGCTTACTTCTACCGTGTTGACAAGTGCTCTTTCCTACGAATTAATAAATATTATTTAAGCAAAATAAACACTATACAACGTTCGCAACTGAAATACGTAAGCAAAATAAACGATATAAACGATAAAATAAGTATCTTACTCCACCATCCCATATGAGCGTACTGATATGGGATGCTTGGTCGTATAATACGGACGAATCTTCTGGTCCAGGGTTGAAATCCATTTTTTGCAACTGAAATAATGGAAAGAGGGCAAGGTTGGAAGCGTAAACATTCACAAACATACAACGCTAGCATATTCAGCGCTAGCATGTGATCAGATAATACGCAATACACATATATAATATATATGTATATACATTGACAAACGCTAGCATAGTGCCTATCTACTTGCCAACGCCGCAAGATGAACTCTAGATTATGAACAAAGTAAGGATTAGTTTGTGAACTTACGTGATTGATGAGACGATTAAAGGATTTCTTGCAAAGAAATTGCGCCGATCTACTTGCCAACGCCGCTGGTTTGATCGTGAGAAGAAGGAATAGTTTGATTGTGAGAAGAAGGAATAGTTTGATTGTGAGAAGAAGGAATGAATAGAAGTTTAGAAGGATTCGAATGCTTGCCAACGTCCGCTACACTGTGTTGCGGACGCTGGGATAACGACAAAGTAACAGACGTGCATCGACTGATGTGACAACTGTCAGGGGGAAGTGGGCGGTTTGACGGAAACAGTCGTCCGCTAGACAGTGTAGCGGACCACTTTTTGTTGGCCCAATGTCAGTCGTCCGCTAGACTGTGTAGCGGACGGGTGAGCGAGGGCAAGATGGTAAAAAGATCCGTCCGCGAGACTGTGTAGCGGACGACTGACAGCGCCGCAAAAAAAAGTGATCTGGACCGTCCATTCCTTCGGGATGGACGGCCAGATCGCGCTGGCAAGATATCCTATTTTGCCTAAGCGGTCAAGGGATCAGCTCCCTATATATATACATACATATATACATACATATATACATATATACATACATACATACATATATACATACATACATACATATATACATATATACATACATATATATATATATATATATATATACATACATACATACATACATACATATATATATATATATATATATATATATATATATATATATATATATATATATATATATATATATATGGGCGGGGAAAACGAATATAAGGCTAGTCTCACGGCAAGTTGCGTGAGGCTAGCGGTCAAAACTACGTAGTTTTGGATCAAACAAACATAATTAATTTTTTTCTTCCTCCCTTCTGCTTATTTTTCTCTCTTCCCTTCTCTCCGTCAAAGGCTGGCCCCAGCGAGCCACCGCCACCATCACACCTACCATGCATGCCTCTGTCGCCAACTAGCTTCCATCCTCGACTACCCTCCATTTCCACCGCCGACACCACACACAACCACCACAGCAGGGCGACGGTCCAGCCACCGCCGCATATAACCACAACCATGCCACCACCACATCAAGTCCATAGCCGCACCAGCACCACAGCATGACAATTGTCCTGCCGCCACCACATCATCATGGCTACAACCCCACCACGACCATATCACGGCCACAACCCCGCGCTCACCCAGCCACCCACCACCACAACCAATTGCCCCACCTACCACCACCGTGAACCAACTACCCACCACAATCGATCGCCACAATCTGCAGCACCTCAGCCCACCAGTATCAATTTTGAAATCATTGGAGAACTTGATTGCTCCATCAAAGTGGAACTCAAAAGTAAACTTTAATTGATAAAATTTCAAAGAAACACACATAAATTTGGTAAGTAAGTGTGTGTGTATTGGGGGTGGGGGGACGCATTGTGTGTGTCTGTGCAACGATGAGGGTGGTGGGTCTCTGTAATCCCGGTGGTCGTTAACTGTGGAGGTGGGTTCGTGCGGTGAAGAAGCACCTTAAATTGGAGAAGAAAGATGGTAGGCCGATAGTGTAGTGGTGGCAGGCTAATACTGTAGTGGTGGTTGGTTGGGGTTCAATGGGTCACGGTGGTGGTGGGTCGGAATTTGAGAGGTCACGGTTGTGATACGGTGGATCATTGTTCAAATGATCACGGTGGTTCTTTGTGGTTGTATAGCAGTGATGGCGGGTGAAGCGGTTCAAAATGGCGGTGGTCCTACCGGCGGCGGCAGCGAGAGTGCTGGGCAATGGGGGTGGGCTAGTTAGCAAGGGAGAGAGAAAGAAAGTGGAGAAGACACAGAATTTTTTTTTTTAAAGAAATTTAACCAAAACTACGTAATTTTGATCGCTAGCCTCACGCAACTTGTGTGAGGCTAGCCTTATATTCTCTTTCCCCTATATATATATTGTGGGAAAGGGATAATATTAACAAATCATTTGAAGTTAGGGGTAATTACACGCGTGTCAGTCGACTATAAAAAATATCAAATACATCCTTTTGACCGGACTGTATTAAAGTAATGAGTTTACAAGATGACTTGTTCAACTCTTTGTTTGCTTTGAGTTTCCCTTTGCAACTTTTTCCTTTCTCTATATCCTTTTAATAAAAACAACCCCCGTGCAAGTCGGCATAAAACCAGACGACGAACGCCACGCTGACCAATTTCCATCGTCCACTACTATACCGGCCACCACACCCACCTAAAGGCCACCATCACTCTAGCACCACCGCCTCCGGCACCGCCATCAAATTCACCAATGCACCCCAAATCGCACCTCAAGGTCTGACATACTCCAGCATCGTCATCGTGTTTATCCTATTGTCCCACGGCAACATCTTCTGCAGGAGCCCAATCTTCTCGCTAATATCCTGTTAGGCTTCCGCATTGGAACTTTAACAAGAGGAGCTTGGACTGCTGCCGCAAACAAGGTTAAGATGAACGAAGGAGATTTGGGTGGGATGGTCGTGAGATTATGCACCCAGACACAGGCACAAACATACACACTGCACACACGTAACATCACTATGTTGTCTGGTCCGTGTTTGTGAGTGATTGAGTCTATGCGTGCATATCTGTGCATGTGTGTAATTATGGTTGTTGTTGAACCTGGTGTCCAACCCAAAAGCATGCTCAAGAGTAGGAGAAGCCCACCAGATATAAGAACCAATCTCAAACCTCATGTATTGTCGATGTGGGACTTGACACCCGCCCTCATGAGAAGCGTGGGAATAAGAGGTGTTTCTCTTAAATAAGAGGTGGTCCCGTTGGATCGAATGGGACGGCAGGGGCCTAGCTCTGATACCATGTTGAACCTGGTGTCCAACCCAAAAGCATGCTCAAGAATAGAAGAAGCCCACCAGATATAAGAACCAATCACAAACCTCATGTATTGTCGATGTGGGACTTGACAGTTGTGTTGTTAGGATGGTTTTGGATATGGACAGCGAATGACTTGATGCAGTGGGTAGAGGTGGGAGAGGAGGTGCTTGATTTGGTCTAGGGCTCGGCTGATAGGCATTTCCGTACTGGTGGTTGGTGGTGGTAGGTGATGCCATGGTAGTTGGTTGTGGAGAATATGGTGGTTGTACGGTGGGTGGTGCCACGTTGGTTTGCTGTGGAGTGTGGCTGCACAAATACAAATTGCAGAGAAAGGGTGAGAATGAGATAAAAGAAAGAAATGTGTATCTACGTAATTCTATATACATACATACATATTTAAGGATAGTATTATCATTTCGAAAATACCGTATATTGACATAAGCTCAAAGTATGAAATAAGGGTATATGTGTTTATGAATCTTTATGATTTTGGCTGACATATAACATTGTGAAAGTTGATGCAGTTAACTGTAATTACTCCCTAACTTCAAGAGGTTTACTCATATTATCCCTTTAAAAAAATATAGCTTTTGAGTGCAATTCAAATTCTAGTTATATGAGGTGGGTAGCTTTTTGGTACACGTGAAATGTTTACGCATATGCTTAAGATATATGGTACAGATAAATTTTGCTAGCAACCCAACCTCCTGTAGAAAGATGGTACAACTTGTTAGTACAGTAGCAATCGCTGTTAAATAAGGTTTATCGCACCTTCAGCAACAAATTTAAGCAAAACGTTGTTAACTTACTAATTATATGTCAGCAAACATCTATAGTGACCATAGGCTATTGCTAATGAGAGAGGTGCACTCGTATGTGCATCAATTTGTTTTTATAAAAGGCACTTTTTAGCAAGACCTTTTGACTAATTTTTTATTGGATCCCTTCAACTAATTGTACTTGTTTTTTTATCTGTTTTTGACTTCTGGTAAAAGTACTTCTTTGATTTATAATTAGAAGTGGAGCAACGCAAAGATACCAAGAACGTAACTCATCATATAGATGTAAATCATTTTCTTATACACATGACTTCTATGTCCTTTCACTATTAATTTGCAATCGTGACAAATATTGAATTGTTTTTTGCTCATGTAGGTCTAAAGCAACAATATACTTTTAAAATTTCTCTTACCTTAGGTCTGAGCTTACTCTTAACATATGAGTTCTTCACAATTGTTTGCTTAGTTTCTTCTTCTTGTCAGGAATCGCTGATTGTGAATTTTAAATGTCATAGTATTGTGAATTTAAATGTCATTAATTCTGTAACTCATGCATAGCCTCAGAAGTAATTTGCAAACAGGAAAAACAATCAGTTCTAGACAATTTTAGTTCAGGCAGAAGCCATTTGGCCATTGTATTGAGCTAAATGAATAGTGCACATTGTTTTCATTTTTTTTTGTTGTGTTGCATATATTGCTCGAGGAATTATGTACTGATGGATAGTGTCGCAATACTATTCATAGTATGATGGGAATGCTGATTTCGACATGTTATGCTTTTTCGCACTCTCATTCGTTGTTAAGAAATTTATATTTTGTCGCTAATGCATTTTTTAACGGAAAAAGTGAGGGTATGGAACAAGGCATGAAAATAGATGATATTGCGGATTATGGTCAAGCTACATGCTAAAGTATATCAAAATTTGCATGATGAACTACTGTTGTAGAAGATAAAACCCACTATACATTCACATATTTTTTTTAGAGGAAGCCAGTAACAGACTGCTCGATCTCCACCTGAGAGAAGCTTATAGTGTGCTCTGATTTCTGGAGATAATACGAAATAAAAAAGCAGTGGGATAAAAGTAAAAGGAATTGTCAAGAGAAAATGCAAATGCTTGATAAGAGAAAATAGGAGCAAATGGATTAGATGAAAATGTTTAACTAATCAACTGCTAATCTTTCTTGTTTTCCCAAAGTTACATGTGGTTAGGGTACTCTGTTTGGCTTTCCAGAAGCAAAAATGTCAGTTGGGCTCATGTTAGTTTGAAATGCATTTCAATGAAAATCCATGGCAACCATGTATGAAGTTTGCGGGAAGGATTGGCAAGAAAGGAACATCTACGTTCACTGCGAAACATGGAAAAAAATTTCCTTATCTTTCTTTTATTCCCACGCATTGTCGTACACGTGCACCCAAACTGTCTATATTAGATATAAAAGCATGGTTGAATAGCTAATGTCTTTCTTTTTAAATACCCTATTTTAGTTTGAGATTTGTTTTACGGGTGTCTTTGACTTTGAGTACAATGTTAAGAATTTTTCGTTAAATTACCTAATTTATTTTCTTTGTTTATAAAAACTAAGTTTTTTTTTTGGGGTACTTTCAATACATTAAATCTCTTTCTTTAAACTACCCTTTCTCAGGCTACGTTTGACAACCCTTTTTTTTTGCTCTTTTTTTGCCCAGTTTTAAAATTTTCCAAAAGTCCATGAAAGTTGGGGTGTTTGGTTGGGTTTCTCTTTTTGAAAAGGGCCAAGAGTTTAAAAACTAAGGCCCATTTCTAAACAGAGCTCGGAGCTCTTTTCTCTAGTTTTTTCACACGGGGGTTGAGGGCTGGATTAATGAGATTGAGGCTTCGAGCCTCACTAGCAACATCAGACGCATTTTTATTTTGCTGGGTATAGAACCCACATAAATTAGGGTTTCTTCACCTCTTTCATCACCTTGCTCGATCGGCCACCGACTGACTCCACAGCCCATCGCCTCCACCGGCCAGCGATCACCGCCTCCACCGGCCAGCGATCACCGCCTCCACCGGTCACTCTTCGGTCCAAGATGAACACAATCAATCACCATCTCCACTAATCAAGCCATCAATTACTCCTCTGCACATTTATCCGTTAATTGCCTGAGATGGTGGTCGATACCAACTTCGCTTCGTCCCTTTACGACGGCCTGAAGGTCAACGACCCCTACCTCCCGCCCAAGTCCTGAGAATCGGTACCTTCCGAAAGTGGCGGCCTCTGCCGATCTGCCACCGCAGCCTCCCACTGCGACACCTCCTCCGTCTCCGTAAGTCAATTCAATAAGCAGAAGAGAAGTGCTCCGTCTCCGTCACCTCATTCGTCTCCGTCTCCTTTCAAGCCAGCAATGATAAAGATGAGCAGAAGAGAAGTGCTTACCCACTGGAACAAGATTTATGTATACGCATTTTTGGTTTGCAAGATTTAATTATGTGTAAGACATGTTTAATTATCTGTTTAATTATTTGTAAGACATTGTAATATATTTGGAGAATTATGTTTAATTATTTGTAAGACATTGTAATATATGTGTTTAATTATGTGAAAATGTATATTAAAAAAAAAAAACCAAAGAGCTGTCATGTCAAACGCTTGACCTTTTCTGTTTTTTGAAAACATATACTCTCTCAAACGTCCACCAGTTTTTTAAACTGGTGAAAAAAAAAACCAAAACTCTTTCCACTTTTCTTAAAAAAAAAATTGAAAACTTAAAGCATTGTCAAATAGAGCCTCAGTTTTAGAATCTATTAACATTAAGGGTGTTTTTGACTTTTAATCACAAGTTCCTGTAAAGACTTGTTAAGTGTACTAACTTTAAATAGTCCATCTTTTCCATCAAAGTTAAGAAAAACAACTAGCCAGAAACTTATTTTTCTAGGATACATACCTATGGTATTCTTGAACATTAAGCTGAATTGAATATTTTGTCACAAGTTTCCTCCTTTTTTTTTTTTATCATATAGAATTTTATCATAGACAAACGACATATAATCGCCGAACCAAAATGACAATAACTTTTGATGGAATGCTTGCTAGGATAACAGTAATCGCCAAACCAAAATGACAATTATGCAGGTCAATTGGATTGGACTCTCTGCTTCTGCTGGCACTTCACACTTCTGTTCATTGGAATTTGTAAACCATTTATGTTTTTTTTCATTGGAACCATTAAGAGACAGAACCTTCAAAAGACTTTGCTGCCTATGTATGCAGTGAATACACGGGGAAGGCATCAATGACTTCTCTGGGCTTCTCAGCCTCGAAATTTTCCACTACTAGTTGAGGACTTTGATAACTTCCTTAGTGGCCGATTTAGCTTTGCCTATGATTTTCGAGACCATGCTTTAGCTGTTTCATTTTTTTCGACGGCACCAGTTTAATGAAGATACACCTAACACACGCGCGCGCGCATACACGCACAAAAAAAAAACGTCAAAGACAATTCCTTGAATTACCTATTCCCTGATGACTAAGTTGATCCCTAAGAAGTGGACTTGATTTCTTCTAGGGAGTTTTCAGAGGGAAAATTTGAGATAATCCGGTGCTAGTCTCGTTAAGATTGCAATTTAATTTAATAACCTTGATTCAGTAGATGGTTTTATCCCTAGTGGGATTAAGACCATCTTTATTTGAAGAGATTTAAGACCATCTTGCTTCTTCTTGCAACAGTTGTTTAACATGCAGGGAGCTTTTTGGTCGTCCGTTTTGTCATTTATTGCCTTGTTCTGCTCATAGACCTCGGTACATAGAGTTGAGTTCTTCTAAAGAAAGAAATGTTTTTGTTCAAAGTTTTATCTGGTGTATACATTGCAACGACTATCTTGTATGTTTGGGATAAGCTATGAGGGTACCTTGATTTGTGGCTTAATTAAGAGCACCATCGATTTTACTTTTTGACTTTAAGTTAACACTACAATGGCCGAGACCATAGCCGGTTGAGTTTAGCTGAAAATGCATTTTTGGAAGCATGCCAATTGCAACTTATGCTCGTATACTGATTATGGTACTGTTTATTCAAATTTATAGCTTGACTACGAAAGAAGTGCCCAAGATTGGAAGAAGATAACACGATCATCTGCTGGTGACTGGGATAGAAATGTGGACACAATGGTGCAGTGGTCTCCGTTTTCAAGTGAGGAGGATCTTCTACGACAGCTAATATTTCTTTACAAATTCTGGAAGTCCTGGTGTTAGGAAGAATATTCTGGTTTGATGCAGTGGAATTGGAGAGCTTCTCCTATAAGCACCTTGAGAATATATGCAGATGTGTAATGCTAGACATCCCAAGATTTTTAAATTAGATCAGACAGCTGATATGAGATGGCTCACTGTGGCCGAAGAGTATAAAACTTGGAGGGCATACAGATTTTGAGCACTTCGACCACTGTGTTTCTTTGTTATTTCGTCTACTTTTGGCTGGAAAAATGGGGACATATAAGTTCTTCCACTTACAGCCTTTTTTGACCCTGAATCTCGATATGTAATTGCTTCTTTTGGTAGCAATATGATTACATGCAACAATTACCCCACTCCTGAATCTACGTAGGCCATTTTGAAGCAGAAAAAGGAATCCTTCAGTCATGTCAAGTATCAATGTTATACTTCATATCGTAGAAACTCTTCCACGATTCACCTGGTATTATTGTTGGGTTCTTTGTTATACCTTTCAGTTGTTCTAAACTAGAAAGCCCGTCGTTCTCTCTTGATCAAACTGGAACTAGTACGTTGGAACTTTATCTCTTGGTCAAACTGGAACTATTTTGTGGGAAACTTTATCTCAGGTTAATGCCTGCTACCTGAAGCTTGTAATAGGACTTCCTTATGGTGCTTTGAATGGGGTATGAGCAGGTGGCTTAACGTCAAAATGCTTTACTTCCTCTGTTGGGTTCACTCTACATGTTATTATTATCTGTGGTGTATACCTGTGGTCTGGATTGGCACAACCTGAACTATCCGTTTACCTCTTCCACTTTTGTTCTCATTCTAATATTGCATAGCCCTTCTCTGGTTCATTTTCAAATGCTGACTAGTGGTTATTGACTTGTTTTTCTAATTCCTCTTTTCAGTTTAATCGGATGAAAGATCATGGAACACTAATAATCATATATAATATTTGGGAGGATGGTCAAGGACTGTTGGAACTTGATTTTGACACAGATCAACATGTATGCTTCCGTTGTCTTACCAAATCATGTATCATTTCTGTTTTCCTAAGAATCATGAATATGTTTGAATATTATATTCTTTTCATGAACTTAATAGTACCTGCTAAATATCTTGCAGGACATCCGAAATTTAGAGGTGTCAACCGAGATGATAAGAATATACAAATGGCAAAACAAGACCCCAACTCTTGGCACTACTTGACGTATCGACGTTCATTAAAGGTAACTGGTGCAAGTTTACCATGTTACATGCAGTTGACAATGTGTTTAGCTAGATTGACTACTTATGTCTGGTTTTCTCAACAAGCACCACATTTCCACATGCTCATTTTCCGTACTTGCTTGTAGATTCCTATTTCCCGGTTCAAGTTACTGAGGTTGTTAATCATGAAACAAATTTTTTGTCCAAATTCTAATAGCGTAGCCACTAGATCAATTAGTAACTCAACATGGTATCCAGGGTCTAGTTTCACAATTTGCTCACCTTCATGCAATTGTGGTTTCTTTTATTGTTTGTTAGCCTGGTAATGGTACACCTTGATTTACACCTCGTTGATGTGTCTTCCCTCGTGTAATTGGGGCCTTGCACGAGAGATAAGTGTTAAGCACTTAAGCTTGATATGCACTGGGGCCGTTCCCTAATAGCTCTAGTACTTAACAAGCTTTATACCTATCATACGCCATCCACTACATAAACTTACCTTTGATTGCAAAGCTTGCAGTTCTATCTGCCTATAGATCTTGGAAATATTCTGTATTCAGTTTTTGTTTTTCTGATTTGAAGATGCAATTGTGATTGTGAGTAAGAGACTGTTAGTAATATGATCTGTTTCAAAGTTTATCTAAATAATCTGAATGTGGATTCTAGGAATTGTTTAGTTATTTGGGATAGTTGGGTTAGGTATTGTCGATTGTAATTGCTTGCAGTTTGAAAATCTTTATCCAACCAATGGTAGGATACATGGTTTCTGCAGAAGCTATGAAGCATAAGTCTGATGACACAATCAAATGTTAACAAAGACTCAAAGAGCTAGAACTCACATCTATTTTACAATCTACTTTTTGGTTGCACCTAAGAATGTACTGCTGTAAAGTATTAAAGCAACAAATCTGCTTTCTACTATGATAGGATATAGCCTTGAAACGATGAAGCATGAATTTGGGGTCCTTTTCCATTGGGTTATTATCATCATTGTTTGTATTTTCCAACGATAATTCTAATTTACTAAATTTTGTCTTGCCGACAATTTTCTGCAGAGTTACGCATCAATTTTATATCTCAGAATCGCTCCTGGCTTCCGATCATTCTTCATGGGAAAGATGTTGAGCACCACAACATAGTGAACGACATGATGATGACACAGCAGGTTACCTACCGCCCAAATGGTGCTGCGGAGGGGATTTCATATTAATGTCCAAGAGTTCAATGTTCATCATAAGAATCGGCTTATTAAGGTTAGGTTTTTTGCCTCAATTGTGAATACATTGCACTTTTTTTTAGTTTAGCACTAGTATATCCTGGCACTAATCTTCGTTAGTGTGACACGCCACTTCTCTATTACGGGTAAATATGCTTGGGGAACATAACACCAGGCCGTGGTACTGTTCACTTATTACCATTTAGGCCATCTGCTACAACTTATGTTTGAAATTAGTAACCGATTTGCTTCCAGATTATAGTGGAAACTCATTCCATTGTCATCTTACAATTACCTTTATAATAATTGTGTTTTACAGTTCCCTTTGAACTAAAACTTGCCTCTCTGTTATGTAGACATTTGGCTTTGTTATCCTTGTGAAAGTTTAGATGCTTCTGCTTATTATCTTATGAAAGAAAGAGATTTTCTTCTCTTACTACTTCACCAAATAAAATGCTACTCTTTCTTTACTTGATCATATCGTTCTCTTATTGTTCAGTTCAACTTGAGATTGTTCTTAACCAAAAATTTCTTGTGTTGTCAGCCAGTAGCGGAGGCAGCAGGGGGCACAGGGGGGCACGTGCCCACCTGCTGCCTCCTTCACAACTGCTTGTAGATGATGAGGGGGCTGGTTGTAGTCTTGTAGATGGTGAAGTCCAGATGAGGGGGAGGAAGAGAGAGAGGTGCGGCTGGTGATGTCCAGATGAGGGGCTGTTTGTAGAAGGGTTCGAAGGTGGGTTTATGGACTTAAATGCTTGAATTTCAACCATTGATTAAATTCATGGTCATGATTTTCTTGAAAGAGCTCCATGTGTTTTATATTAGTAATAATATATGATGGTATGATAAATGAACACAAAAGATAAACATTTTATCGAAAAAATGCCCTTAAAATACGTTTGCTAAAACGCCTAGAAACATACAACACTTTAACAAATTACGTTTAAATTAGAGAATCAAAATAAAAGACGCATTAAAAGAATGACACTCAAATAAACGTCCTATATAAACGGTCTTTATACTATATTTTATTGACGCAACGTCAATTTTTATCTCTGTAATTGTCTTAATCTTTATTCTCTTTATATAACTATGTTGTTACGTGTTGACTCTTGTGTATAGTAAATTTTAATAAATTATTATGGAATATAAGATTGTCCCTTGATTTCTTTATGCTTTCGTACTTGCAAATGGATTATGCGTTCAACAAAAGGTAGGATACAAAAATTAGGAAGTCTATTTTGATCGATAAAATGCAGTAGTGTGTAATCTAGAATTAAATTGACACACAAATTTTGGGTTACCTTTATAAAATTGTGGGTGTTTCACTCATGTCTGTTCGACCTACGCTCGTTTGAGTTGTCTGTTTATTAAGTTCAATACACTGTCACAAAAGTTAGGCTTATAAATTTTTTTCCTTTGTCAATTAGGTGCCCACCTCGTACACAGTTTCTGGCTCCGCCACTGTTGTCAGCCATTTTTGGCGACTCTGGAATCCTGCGGGAAGTAGCGGTCGTGGGGTTATAGGTGTTGTTTTCTGTTTCTTTCTTGAAGTGTGTGGGACTTTTTTAGTAAGCTGATTGAGGTTCACTCTTGAAGTTTGTTTTTATTATTTTTTATTTTTTCCCTTGAGGTGTGTTGGAAGCCAATTTTGTTGAACCAGCACATGATAAACAAGGGTTTGAGCGTACTATAGTTCTTTCGAGAGTTGAGTCTAGATTAATTCAGATGCAGAAGACAAACTGGTATGCATATTGCTCTTCTTTCTGTGCCCGATCTTCCCACGCTTTAATTCTTTAGAACATTTAAAACTACGTTTTGTTTAGGGGCATGCACTGTATTTTACTCTTCCTGATCTCCATTCTCAAGCATGTATGTAGAAGTGGATTCTGCCTACTAATTGTATGAAATTGTGGAATAGGAGTTTATCCGTCACTTTTGTTTGATACATTCTAATTTTGCATACACTTATCCTGATTACCATCTTCACTCCCCTTCTCGACCTAAAAGGAAGAGTGCCACCTTGAGTTGTAAGGTGCAGATAAGTATTCGTCTCATAAAAATCAGAAGTTGGGAAATGAATTAGATGGACATCCCAACTCACTGGACATGACTCATGGGAAAGGACATGTGTACAATAAGGGTGAGAGCGGAAGGAAGGCCTCTTCAAATTCTGAGAAAGCATTAAGTTATTCAGAGCCATCATCACCTTCTACACAGAATCTCAGTGGCAATGACTTGCCAACTGCCATATCTGAGAGAAGCAAGTGGACATTCTCATAAGGCATTATCTTCCAAGAATTTATAGGAAAGATACCTTTCTTGCATATGAGAATATGCAAACACAGCTTACTCTGGTAACATGGTCTCAAACATGGAAGGATGTTGTAGCAGTGCTCAAAGGAAAGAGCTTCAGAGCTAAATTAGGCAAGCTAATGGTGGCTGTAGTAGTCTATGGAGTATGTCAAGAAACAGTGGCGGATCCAGAAAGTCTAATCAGGGGTGCCAAAAAATCATAAAAAAGATTGATGGCTAACATAAAAGATTTAAGATGTTTCAAGTTCACATAAAACATGAATAATCAAAAGCACAATATAAGTAGCGTCACAATTTAATACGTTAAATACAAAATAGATTACTCAATTTGACTACTAATAATATATTTTCACTATGCATAGTGATTTATTTAACTTACTAAGATTAGTCAACAATAAATTACTAATTTTGCATGAAAGACGCTTCATTCTTACTACGTAGATATATTACTAATATTATTATCAATTGTATCAGTCCATTAGTCATGTATAAGTTAACAAATTAATTATAAGAATTTAAACTAAAAAAAGAAGAACTAACCTTAATCTATTCATTTTTTTTTTATAATATGGAGATTTAGAATTTGGGATTGGGAAGAATGAAGATAAAACAAGAAAATGGCAAAGACAAAGATTATGGCAGTCGGTGACACAAAGAGTAAAAAATACAACAAAATAAAATTCTAATAAATTAATATTATAATTTAGTGGTATTTTTATAAAATTTTACATATTTTAAACTCGTGTATGGTTTTTCTAGAAGACAATCTGTTTGTTTGTTAATTTTATTCTAGAAGACAATCTGTTTGTTTGTTTGTTTGTTTGTTAACTTTATTGTGGTTGGTCTATGTGTGTGTAAGCTTTCCAAAAGCTATAAGAAAATTTCACAAATCTTGAGGGGTGCCGTGCCCCCCCCCCCCCCGTCATGGGGGTGGTCCGCCCCTATCAAGAAAGGAATTCAAGAATCTTTGAAAGAAAGTGTTCAAATGTGCAGAGGTGTATGCAGGTTATCAAGCAATTGATGAAATAAAGAGTGATGACATGGAGAAATGTTCCAACCACAATAAGGAACACAGCTCTTTGTAATCTATGGCGGATTGATGAAGGAATACTAGATAGAGAAGCTACAGTAAGAACCTGTAATAGATAGAGGAAAATGTACAGAGATAGAGACAGATTCATGTGTATATAATGTTGAGATTGTAATGTTTGCACTTAATGGAATAAAAGGACATTTGACCAAAAAAAAAAAGAGTTCGAAAGTAAGGAAGCTGTCGAAGATCTCCTCAGGTGGAACAACTGCTCAAATCACCACAACTTTAAAATCCAAGGTCATATTTCTTGTTCTTTTTTCGATCTTTCATCTAATATTGTACTGGTTTAGGACGAAAGAAGTTTTTTTAATACCTTGAATGTAGCCGTCTTGCATATTGTTCTTCTTCGTCTTTTGAAATTTTATAAGAACAGAGCTAAAGGTTGAATTTGCAAAACAAGGAATTACCAGCATGGAAAAATGCGTTATGGTTGTTAATATCACTCCAATGGAGAGCACATCCTACTTAGACTAGGAAAAGGATTACCTTGATAGATTAGAAAAGCGTAAATTTTCCTTCTTCATGAGCATCTTAGTCTTCACAACCAAAAATTTGCTTGCCCATTTGGAACTGTTTTTTGAGGATACATCTTGTTATGAACCTTTCCCCTTTAACCCACTCTTCACGGGTATATCTTGTTATGTCAATATATATATATATATATATATATATATATATATATATATATATATATAGTTCCCACATGTACTGGGGGATGTCTCCTTGCACATTTTTATGTACAAGGCTTATCCGGTCATAATTGTAGGTGCAAATCAGTAATGTAGCGTCGTTTTCTCAAAAATATATGAGTGCAAATGCATATCATGTCAGTCTATTCCATGCTTTTGTGTAGATGTGTTTTCCGTGATCGATGTGCTTATGGATCTAGTACGTACTATTACGTACGAATTTAGAAGTGCTCATTATATATGTCTAAATGTGTGTCGTAATGTGATGTACTCCATGATATATAATAGAAAGCAGATTTATTGCTTTTATACTTTTAAGCATTACATTTTTCGGTGCAATGAAATAGCAGATTGTAAGATAGATTAGTTGTAGCTCTCTTCTAGATGTATTACTGGGGTGTATTCTGTCTTGTGTGTTTAAGTATCAAAGGGACATAAACGAGTTCAGCATTTTGAATAACAACTGTTATTTCTGTGGCATTGTTATTGATGGCATTTGATTAATTGGTAGGGAAATGGTGTTGTTGAAAATCAATCCTCCCCTTTAAATGGTGGTTTTTATGCTTTGGACCGGTTAAGAAAAGAGAATTGCGAGTTAAAGGAAAGGTGGTCACTTCCCCCTTCAAACTTGAGTTTTGTGTGCTTGCGTGCTTTTTAATTACCTCTTAAATAGAATATTTTATTCTGATTGCAGATTAAAGAAGAAAGAGGAGGATATTTTAGGTGATTTGCTGCATGATCTGCAGAGCGAAAGAGAGAGATGCAAGTCACTTGAAGCATGGGTAAGTGTTGCCAGACGCTTGCCTCTAATACAAGAAATTGGTTGTGTAATAATCAGAAAGTAGTCTACATGATGATACAAATCTATATTCAGAGTATAAACTGTCACCACTTGCCATGAACATAATTAGTAATTCCTATGGCCTTACGTGTGGAATAAGTATAGCGAATATCAGCATCTTATAGCAACAGGTTTTCTTTGTCAAGCCTCAAGTCAATCAATCGTGATTATGATCTACTGAATTTCTGCATAATTCATCCTTCCCCTTCCCTACTCACCACCCCTTGAACCCCCTCCCCCACCAAAAAGAAAAAAAGATAATTATTTAGGTAAATAATGAAATAAATGTATAAAAAAAAAGCCAGCATCTTAATATGCAAGTCCATGTCGACCTTGAGGTAATTAGATGTCAGGTCATAGTTTTCTGAAATTCGTATGGCGATCTCTGACTTATGGTACTCTTCGAAGGAAAAATATGTTGAGTTTAGCTAGTAACAGTGGCAGCTTGTTATGTATTTGCTTCAACTCTTTGCATGCTTTTTGTGCAGCTCCAAGTTGCAGCATAAAAGATTGAGGGACTGAACAAGGAGCAAGAAACTTTAATTGATATATTCTCAGAGGAGAGGGCAGGTCGACAGGTTGAGGAGGAGAATCTAAGAAAGAAGTTGAAGGCTGAAAAAGAGCTTCAATTCGGGATGTAGAGGAGGAGAATTTGAGGAAAAAGTGGAAGGTATTTCTCATCAAGCCTTTCTTAACTGCCTTTCGTACTAGCAGTTGTTACTTTGTAGAATCTGACTTAGCTTAAACATCTTTTTCCCCATCTCCGTAGGATGCCACAAATACCATCCAAGGCTTGGTTGAGAAGGTGAGGCTACCGGAGAAGATGAAGTCTCCTGCCTGCAAACCGGATCGTCAAAAGTAGTGTAGAGAGTAAACATAGAGTGGAGCTTGCTGTAGATTGTAAGTTATGTGGTTAGGAAGAAGTTGGTATAGTTGTCATGAGTTCTAAGATATGAGCTGTTAGATATGGTCAATGTAGTAGAGCATCATTCTTTCCTATGGTTTTAATGTCACCTGGTTCTTTCCACAACTGATTCCTCGGTGTAATTATGTATGGTGTAATTATGTATAGAAGAGGTAGCAGAAGTATGACGTTCTAATATTTGTGCTGGTTCTGACGGTGGCCAAATTTTGTACGAGAATGATGCACTTCTGCGGTATATATGTGCTTAAGTATCGTTGAGTCCGATGTCATTTGTCGGTGGAATTTTCACACCTTATTTACAATTGGGTTAAATAAAATGAGTGAATTAGGTCCGAGTAATATTATGCTCAATGAGCATATGGTTTTAGCCGTAATGTCACATTCTATTTACTCACATAAACCGATTCGAAAGACTATTACCAATAATTAGTTTATAAGGAGAGATCGATCGTCATCTTTATGATTCAACTTTAGTACAATTTGCCCTTCCATTTGCATTTAACTATGGTGCCCCTCTGCAGCTAACTGGCAGCTAATTATGCATTTTGCTGGTTAAGTTCACTCTAAATTAGACTGTTAATGTGAGCGCATTTTACTGGTTAAGTTCACTCTAAACAACACTATTTATGTGAGATGAACTTGCTGGTCAAGGCTCTATTTGGTAACACTTTCAATTTCAGTTTTTTTTTAAAGAAGACTGGAAAGAGTTTTAGTTTTTTTTTTTTCATTAGTTTAAAAAACTGGTGTACGTTTGACAGAGTTTATTTTTTCAAAAAACAGAAAATAGCAAGCGTTTGAGAGGACAACTCTTTGGGTTTAAATTTTTTTTTAATATACATTTTCACATAATTAAACAAATATATTACAAAAACATAGAAATAATTAAACATATTTCTCCAATTGTATTACAATGTCTTACAAATAATTAAACAAATACATTACACTGTCTTACACATAATTAAACAAATATATTACAATGTTTTACATCCCTAGTCCTTGATTCAAGTGGTATTAACCGAATCTCAACAATAAATCAATGTCTGCCGTTCCAAATTCTTAAAGCAATGCGGTCTCTAACTTTCCCCATTCTCTTTTGCTGTTGAGGGTTACTTAGATACATCTAGTTTTGATCTTGTGACCCGCCGATCTGAGCGCCTTCAGAAATCATATCTTCCCTTGCAAAATCCAGAAAATCCGGATCACCTCGATCTTGTCTTCTAATAAAGTTGTGGATAACGCAACATGCAATTGGTATGTATTTTCTGGGTTTAACAGGAAAAGGTGGCATCTTACTCAAAATTGGAAAAGAAACTCTTGAGAACTCCAAAGGACCTTTCGATAACATTACGTAGTGACGAATGCCTGTAGTTGTACAATTCCGTGATACCTGGTGGTCCGAGTCTTTCAAAATCTGGTAAATGGTATCGTTCTCCTCTATAAGGTGCCAAGAACCCTGTCACGTTTGTATAGCCCGAATCAACAACATAATAACGATCTGGAATGTTAAGTAAAACTTGTAAGTATGACTATTTGTCAATTGAGTTAATATAAGATCAAACTCATACCAATGCATGCAAATGTGTACCTCCTACCGGCATTGGAAACTTATTAACGGGGTTAGTAATTGTCTCAAAAATCACTCTGGCATCATGTGCACTTCCTTCCCAACCAGCCATAACAAAGGTGAAGCACATGTCAAAAGAACACACGCACAAGATAATATGCATTGTGTCAATCATCTTTCCACGGTAAGGAATTTTCTCGACCGCCGGTATGCATGCATCAATACGAGTACCGTCAATTGCTCCAATACATTTCTAACACATAAGCAAATCTATATCATCTACAGATATCAAAGCATTTGGCATACAAATATTCGTAGGAAAAAAGTTTACTTTAAAATAAGGCCAATACTTGGGATTATTTTCAATTTCTAGTGCAACTTCACTTTGATTTGGAGGCGAAATAATTTGCGGTGCAAGCCTGCACACTTTCTTCAGAACATGATTGAAGTAATACGATATGATCTTGCCTGAATGTTGGAACCGCTCCGCAGCGAAGCGGTTGCTTGACTTATGCGCGAGTATAAACAGGAAAATTGCTAATTGTTCTAGGGCGGTCAGCCGTCTAGAATCTTGCAAACCAGTTTCAGCCCTCAAAAGTTCACATAATGCTAAGAAAACTGGCGGTCTCATCCTCAACATATCATAGCATCTACCTTCATGACCATTAATTAACTCTAACACATAATCATGTCCTCTGAGTGCTGAATCTCTCACGGGCCTTTTGTTCGTGTACATATCTTTATATTCCGCAAATCCTATCGCGCCCAAAACCTCTCCCACCTCAAACAACTCATCTTCCTCAAACTCATCTAACTCATCAAGCAATTGATGAGCATCATAAATCCCAACCATATTTGGGTCCATCCTGTTTAACAACATAAGCAAAATTAATGTTCCAACATAACAATATAGGCATAACAAGTTATCGTTAACACACATCAAGAGTGAATTTATTACAATCATAAGTGAGGGGAAACCCCACTAGTTCAAGTACATCAACTAAAAGATAACATTACTAGAAAATATATGAATGTCACTTCAAACAAGCACACCAATAAAAATACGTAAACATCTTACAATATCACTTCAAATTACGGACCACGTCAACCTTCCTAATATCCGGAATAATCATAAACATATACCTCCAAAGTGCATCGCTACACAGTCTCTCAAAGCCTTTAGCATACTGCTCCCCATCAATGCCCTCAAGAGATCCTAAACACGCAAGAGCATCTTTAACCTTCTTCTTGGACTCATCACTTTCAGTTATGGTATCTGTGGAACCTTTACCCTCAAGGCAAGATGAACTGGACATCAACTTTTTCTCAAAAAGCTCAGTCCTCTTTCTCGAACTCTTAGCAAGACCACCTAAGAAGCTTGACAACGTTGCACTATAGCTCTCCTTCCTACCACTCCTCTTCGTAGAAGATCTACTCCTCTTACGATCCACAGGCAAGTCCTTATCCTTGAGTCCATCATCTTCCTTCTTAATGTGCACCTCATCATCATCATCACTGTCAGAAGGCAAATTTGCTGAAGATTGAGTTTTCAAACCCTTTGCCACCGTAGACCCAAAAATATTTTGTAGCTGTGGATACTTAGGACAACCTCTTTTCCGATACTTCTTAGCCCATCCATTTTCCTATGTATATAAAAAGTAAACAAATAAGAGTGAGTTCTACGGACTTTAAAGAACTGGGAGAAAGAAAAAAGATGATGAGGAATGGTGGAGCATATAATGGAACTTAAAACATATACCTTAATTAACCTATCCCACATCTCATCGTCAGCAACAATATTGTCCGTAGTAGGATCTCTTCCTAGTCCAATGGTTGTCGTAAGCAGTTTTGTGTACAAATTATAATCAGTTCCCAATTGATGGTACTTATTCTTCAGTTGATCTTGAATATAAGGGTAACCAGTTGCTGCAGTCAATTGAGTTCTCATTGAATCCCACGCAGGTTGCGTAAAGGTGTTATTTATCCTCGGATTTTTCTTAACTTGCTCATCCAACAGATCAATGTAGAGCGAAGCACTCTTCGCAGGCCACGGCTTTGAAACCTCTTTTCTACTAACTTCCACAACATCATCATCTTTAGGACAGTCGCTCATCTTGAAAAGGTCGCTTTAAGAAATCCATAACAGACTACAATTGGTTTTTCAATTGAATATAATGAAAATTAAAGAGAAAATCCAGCAATCCACTCATATACCAATCATATACCCAGTTTCATATACCAAACAATTTCATATACCAATCAAACAGTTTCATATACTAATCAAATTCCTACGAATAAACGATAGCTCATAATAAAAAACAATTGCCTATAAAGCAAAACAAGATTTGAGGAAGCTCAAATTTCTTAATTAGCCTTTTCTTCTCCCTTTCTTCTCTGATTTTCCCTCCATTTTACTCCACTGTGTGTTCACACCCCAATAGCACCCCTGTTTGTGACAGTTGAGCTCATTTACCAAACTATTATCTACTAGCATAAATGTAAAGGCCTAATTCAGCTCCATACCCATATCACCTAGCAATGGCAGGCAAAAAACTATGCAAGACATGTTTGAATTCAGTTCTCAACCCTGCAGTACTGGTTCTAGACTATAAAGTCGTTTTCTTAATAACAACAAACATTGTACAGGTAAACTACAATCTTCTGCCACCACACAAGCATCAACTACGCTACCAAATACCTACTCGTTCTTGAACGTTCTGAAGTACACACACCCCCACATTGACCTGTCGCATTGTATTGAGCTGAACCAAAAAGCAAACAAGGTGGCGATAGAGAAATTCATCCAAGTAGCAGATAGCCAGAATGGTAGCAAATGTTAATGTCAGGCTAAGCTGTTGGTCAAACGATGCCAGGGATTTGATTAGGATTTTTCAATTCAACCTGCATGCTACAGACAGTACTGCTTTCAATCACTTGATCCTACATATATGGTTCGCTTTCTTAGCTTCATATTGTCTTTGACACTTTAAGATGCTTCTTTCCTATCCTCCTCCAGCTTCCTCATCCTTAACACAGTCGCCAAGGTTATATCATCCTATTAGGGACAGTGGCAAAAAAGGAGCCATGGGCTAGTTGCGGAAATCTAACTTGACTAAGAACAAACAAGCTATTATTACTTGATTGCACATGTACAGCTCGCCAACGACATCAAGGAAATGTCAAGAATGCTACTAGAACGATTTTTGTCCATCAATGGACTGCAGCGCGATTATCTTTTCGATCTACTCCCCCGTCGATTCACTGAAAAATTGCTCCTATCCAGAGGGCTGAGCTTAATTACATTACTATCTCCCTTCCCCATATTCAAAACACATGTTAATTTAAGAATGCATTCACCGAGGAAAAGGGGAACCACCATACCTTTGCAATTCGTGGCTACGTCGGAGAAAGAAGGGACGGAGGCGGTGCCCGGTGAGCAGTGGCCGGTGTTTTGCGACGGAGGCGGTGGCTGTGGAGTCGGTGAGAGATGAAGATTCTGTAGGTGGGTTTTAACTTTTAATCTATTGGAGAAAAATGATATTTTCTGTTGCTAGGAAGGCTCGAAGGCCAGACCTCATTAATCCAGCCATCCGGACACAGCGTGAAAATGGGTTTCCAAAAGAGCTAATAGCTCTTTTTGAAAACGGGCCTTCTTTCAAAAGAGTTGGGCCTTTTTTAAAAACTTTAGTACAACCAAATATTCCAGTTTTTTGGGCTTTTGAGAAATTTAAAAATTGGATAAAAAAAGAGCTTGTCAAACGGGCCTAAGTTCACTCTAAACTCCACTATTTATATGAATTTATGTGAGACGAGCGATCTCCGAGACTGAGACGAAGGCAGAGCTGAGGGTGGTCCATAACTAGAGAAGAGAATCTGAATATATGGACATTGCACTAAGAAGAATCATTTTACCAGATCCGCTACGCTATTGAAAGGCTCTTATCTGCTTATGCGGAATTAGAAAAAGGTTGTCTATTCCTTCTATGTTGTACAAGTTTTTCCCCTTAATAATCCATTTTTAATACTTTATTACTTCTTTACCCCATTTTGAACATTATTTACCTATCTAACTCACTTTTGAAAATCGTGATTCCAAACATAGATTTTAAGGGAAGAAAACGTGGTTCCAAATCACGCTTTTAATGTGCCAACGTATGAAATCTCTGTTAGGAACCAAGATTTCTTTTAAAAACGTGGTTTCAAACCACGTTTTCTTTCCTTGAAATCTTTGTTTGGAACCACAATTTCCAAAAGTGGGGTAGATAGGTAAATAAAGTTCAAAATGAGGTAAAAAAAGTAATTAAGTATTAAAAATGGATTATTAAGGACAGGGCAAAAACTCTATGTTGTACGCTTGTAACCAAATAAATTTTGTTGGTTTTCGATGTCTTCTCACGTTTTCGACAAAACCTCAAGTATTTTAAAACTATTTTCGATGATATTAATAGACGCTGGTTATCTGGCAACGAAAATCTACTTCACTAGGAGTGCTCTCCTATTCAGACTTGAACAACTATCCAATGTTGAGGGGATCCTTTTCCCGAACCCCTAGGCCTTATTATAATTGGTTTGTCTGAAAATATATTTACACATATTTTTCAACCACAACATGCATTTTTGTGAGCCCTCGTTTAGCGTATAATGTGTTTGGAAGTTTTCAACCAAACGAGTATTTCTGCGAGACAAGAATGAAGATATAGTGAAGATAGAAAAAGTTGGCAATAAACAGATTTGGTGCCATTGGATGCGAACTGTATTATGTAGTGGGAGTAATTTTATCATTTTTTATGAAATAGTACTTTTTTTTTTGTTACAAAATAAATTTATAGATAATGAAAATGGCTAAGCCATTATCCGAAAAAATCAAGAGAGACTTTAGTACTTTTTACAACCATATTGAAATAGGTATATGAGAGATAGTTAGATATCAATAGTATCCAATGTGTGTAAAGACATTTTTAGTTGCTTGTAAACTAATTGGATTTGTTACAATAAACCCGTAATCACTTTTCCTGTAACGCCCTCAACTTTTTATTGCGTCTGAAATAACAAACATGACGTTAAACTTTAAGTCACCAAATTCTCTAAAATGGCTAACGTTTTCGCTCTCAATTCTTGCTCTTGATTCCGTTTTTCACTTTGCACTCTTACATTTTTATTTTTAAATATTCATTAAATAAGTCTTTGTTTTCGCTCTTACTCGATAATTATAACCGATGTCAATAGTCTATATATATATATTTTTTTAATTAAAATGCCACAAAATTATGACGTGGCACGGACTGAGTGGCTACTCCAAAATTGACCTTACCAAGGAATTCTCACCCAATCTGGTTTAAACAATGGGATGTCTCTTATCTTCAACGCACTGCCGCGAGAGAGCTTTTAGATAGCAAAAGCTAAAGCCCAACGAAGCACACGGAAGAAGAAGAAGAAGAAACAAAGCACGGAAGAAGAAGAAGAAGAACAGCGAGAGACATAGAAGCAATGGCAGGGGTGGGGCTTTCGTGGCCGTCGAAGTTGATTCACAGACCCAATTTCACAACTTCGTCGCCGTCGCGATCTTCTTCTGGTTGTAGCAGCCGGTGTGCTGTTAAGATGACGGTCACTGTCGACGAGAAGAAGGCGATTTTTACTCTCAAGAAGTCCGAAGAAGCTTTCAACGCTGCCAAGGTACTCATTGCCCATCTCTGTATGTGTGTAAATCGAATTGGCATATGCAAGATTCGTCCGTCATTAGTTTGAGTTAGGATTGATGTAGCTTATATGAGGAGTTAGAGAGGATTTTATGTAAGACTCAGCTAATCTTACTCATGAATTCACAAGCAATTTCATTCAAGCACCACAAAAGGGACTCAACAAAATTGGAACGGAGAAAGAAGGAGAAACAGAGAGAAGAATGAAGCAGAAAGGAGAGAGAAAACTCTCAGGATTCTTGATTGTGATTTTTGCGTACCTGTTCCTTCTGTTTCTCTCACCTATATAGGTGGTTACAACCGGAGCATGACAACCTTGATGTTGTCAAAAATGAAAATGACGAGAAAAATGGAAAAAGAAAATTAAGGAAAATATTAACTGCTAAATTAGTTAAGTGTAACAACTTTAACTAATTTAGTCTTAATGTGCTTCTTAATGGTCTCTTGCTTTGTTAGTGCATCAGCAGTAATGGTGCCTCTTCAGCCAAATCCTCTTGGGGTTTAGCGTAGCTGCATGCGCCAGTGCAGTTATTGCTGCTCAGCTACCTCGCGCGCTCCCTGGTCCTGAAGACTGTTCTGCGTGTGTTCCACTTCCCTAGCGAAGTCTCTGTTGCAGCTTCTTCCTCCATCTGTCCGAGCTTCTGTTCTTCTTTTGATTTTGAATTTGAATGAGTTTCTGGATGGAGGATCCATGACATTTTATGTTCAATTGAGCTCATGGGTTTGCATTTTCTTGCAGTTTATTTGTTACTTTCAACTTGGTAAAGTTGGTTTATGATCTGTGCACTCCCAAGGGAAATTGACGCAGTGAATTCCCTGAATGTATCAAGTGTCGCTAAAAAGGTGCATTTGTTGCTAAAGGGCTAAGCCTTTTTTGAGTTTTTGGCTTTTTAGCGTCACTTACCCTTTTCAGTGGCGAACTTGACCCATCAATTTACGTTAGGAAACTAGAGGATCCTGGTCCTTGCAGACTATATAGTCGGCTACTACTCATGGTTATCTTGATTAGTAATGCTTAAAACACCGAAGAGTATTTGCGACTGGACAGGGCCTATTTAGCCAATTGAAGAGACTTAATTTCAGACAAGATTATGGAAGTTGCATTATGCTTCAGTAAGATTTTTGTATTGCACTGGGGAGAAGTAAACTGCTCCTCAGTCAACATATTGGAATTGAGTATTATAGGTCATAGTAGTGCTATTAACTTATTGTTCAGTCGAATCAATTAGTACAAGCAATACGATATGAATTTAACGCATCATGGGAGAGTTGCAACCTTAAAACCATGTTTTATGACGATTATATACCTTGCTAGTTGCGACCTTCACCCATCTATGACTTCCAATATGATTGCGGCGACTTTTCTAACTTTAGGTTTATCCATGAAATTGTATATGGTTTCACTCACTATCTTTGCTCCTCTCTGTGTTTGAGTCTAATTTGTTTATTGATTTGTGCAACTCTTTTGGTAGGAATTGATGCCTGGTGGTGTAAATTCTCCAGTGCGTGCTTTCAAATCAGTTGGAGGACAACCTATTTTAATTGATTCTGTCAAGGGATCTCACATGTGGGACATTGATGGCAATGAGTACATAGATTATGTTGGTTCCTGGGGGCCAGCAATTATTGGTCATGCTGATGACGAGGTTCATAACTTATTCAACTTTCGTTTGAACTGAGTATTGTTATTAATAGTATGCTGCAAGCCACAACCAAGTTTTGAATGCTCGAATGCACACATATTATGGGAGGCTAACTGTTTTGATTATACGGTTCTGCTAGTTGTTTTACTTTTTATCTTATTCAGGAATACTTATCTGTTTTACTTTGCCCCCATCGATGCTTCTTAACGATGATTTGACCTTTCTTACACAAAAAGCAAGTGTTCTTCAATACAATGTTTACTAGTGATTGATCTATTTGGTTTAAGTGAAGGAAAAGGTTTAAACTCTTTCAATAGCTTTATAGGAAATACCTCTTCTCAGCAAAGGGCTGTCCAAGTTAGCATCACTCAGGGAGGCGGAGGGAAGAGAACAACAAAAGTAGATTCAATTGAAATTGAGAAATGTAGCGATCGAATTTTGCCTAGCAGATTACTACACCAGTGGTGGAGGTGTAATCATTTTTGGCTTCCCCCACTGCTGATAGCTGAGATGACCTTAAATTATGCACTCTGTTATCTTTTCAAGTACGAAAGCATTCTAGACTGACGTTTACGAGCAGGTACTCGCAGCCTTGGCAGAAACAATGAAGAAGGGAACCAGCTTTGGTGCTCCATGTCTTTTGGAGAACGTGCTGGCTGAGATGGTCATCTCGGCTGTTCCAAGTATAGAGATGGTCAGGTTTGTCAACTCGGGCACAGAAGCTTGCATGGGTGTACTTCGCCTTGCTCGTGCCTTCACTGGCCGTGAAAAAATTATTAAGTTTGAGGGTTGCTACCACGGCCATGCAGACCCATTCCTTGTTAAGGCTGGTAGTGGTGTTGCTACTCTAGGCCTCCCGGACTCCCCTGGTGTTCCTAAGGCAGCTACTGCTCCCACACTGTCATCGCCGTACAACGACATTGCTGATGTGGAATTACTATTTGAGACAAACAAGGGAGAAATTGCTGCCGTAATCCTTGAGCCTGTTGTAGGAAACTCTGGCTTCATTACTCCAAAACCTGACTTCCTGAATGCCCTCCGCAGGATTACCAAAGAAAATGGTGCTCTTCTTATCTTTGATGAAGTGATGACTGGGTTCCGTTTGTCTTATGGTGGAGCACAGGAATATTTTGGGATAACCCCGGATTTAACAACACTCGGAAAGATCATTGGAGGGGGCCTGCCAGTTGGTGCATATGGAGGAAGGAGGGAGATTATGGAGATGGTGGCACCAGCAGGACCAATGTACCAGGCTGGAACCCTTAGTGGGAACCCATTGGCAATGACTGCCGGCATTCACACTCTTAAGCGGTTGAAGGAGCCGGGCCAGTATGACTACTTAGATAAAATTACAAGTGAACTTGTTCAGGGCATTTTGAATGCTGGAAAGAAGGCTGGGCATGCAGTTTGTGGGGGTTACGTAAGCGGTATGTTTGGCTTTTTCTTCACAGAAGGGCCAGTTTTCAACTTTGAGGATGCAAAGAAGAGTGACACGGCTAAGTTTGCAAGGTTCTTCAGAGGAATGCTGGAGGAAGGTGTTTATTTTGCTCCTTCACAGTTTGAGGCTGGATTTACTAGCTTGGCGCATACTTCTGAGGATATTCAACGGACGATAGCTGCTGCTGAGAAGGTTTTCAAACAAATTTAAATGCCGGTATCTGAGACTCTTGACTATTTGTAATTTAGTCGTTCTCTGTGTGGTTCTTTTTGTAGGCAATTTGCACGTCAATCTGTAGGCTTTCCTTCAATTGAGAGAATGTATGAAATAATCATCTTGCATGTGTTCCATTATGCTGGTCCATTATGCTAGTCCAGTATACGATTGCCGACTAAACCCTTTGTACAATTACCATGTTTCCTGTTCTTTCTTGTGTTACTTGTGTTCTTATCATCTGCTGAAAAGTCTGTTGGAATAGTGATAATAACTCAATTCACTCGCTATCTGGAATTGAACATAGTAGGTTTATTTGTTTACTTCAAGGTATTCTTGCCAAATGTTCATCACCGATTTTTTGTAAACATATTCCGAAGAAATAATTCCACGCATTGCCAACAATTGATCTGCTTCTTCTGAACCAGAAACCCTTTTCATGACTAGTTGATTCCTGATAAAAAAAACTGTCACCAGCCTCCCCTAATTTATTATCACTGAAGGAATTTCTGGACTTTTTCTTCGACGCCTCCGTGATGTGTAGCATTGTCCAAAATGCAATAATGGACTATAAGGAGGCCTGGTGACAAAATAATGTTTTGCATATTGATTGCCAAGTGTTGGACTGCGGAATTCAGCCTAGAATCTGGCCTTGGATTTGAATTTGATAAAGTTGGAATGGTAAAGCCATAGCATTAACATCTCTAATCCAAGCCCACTTCCAGTGTTATTTAGTGTACATTGTTTGAACCAAGTTCCAGTTCTTCACTTTTCTTGTTTTGCAATTGGCCATACGAAGAAGTTTTGACCTTGCATCGGATGATAAGCTTGAAGCCTGGAGACTTGCTTCTCTTGCTAAAGCATGTCATCCTTGCGCATAATGGGAAAAAGAAAAGGTTTATCGTAAACCATGCCATTTTCCACAGCCTTGGCGATTTAAAAAATATTTTTTTGTTGTACAGCCCAAATGAGAATCAAACTTAAGACCTGTTTGAGCAACCTCTTAGGGTTGATTTTCAACAAATATGCGCGCAATCTTCGACTAACTGACCTATATGTCTTGTTACAAAAGGTATGTCGTAATTATACTTTTTAGCGACAAAATAAAATGCGTACAAGTATTTAAGGGCAAAGGCGAGATCACCCTTTGAAGAGGTGGATTTGCACCCCTTGTGATTTTCAGGATATAAACATATTAATGTACTGAAAAATAAATTATTGAGTAAAAATAAGGTTTACTGTTGTGATCTTGACTCTCTTATCCAAAAAGTACAAAGTAATGCATGCAGTTAAGTTTACATAAGCTAAGGCAGAAACTACCAAGGAAGAGATGAATGCAGTAGTTGTGAATATTCTGAAGGAAGTAGATTTCAACACTGTAAGTAGCACCTGTTCAGCAATTGCAAATTTAAAGTGGTGATGTCTAAATTGTTATGCACTAATTTTTTCTGATTTCTTATCATGTAGGCAACTTTATCTGATATCCTGAGGCAACTTGGTATGGTTCCCGAGTGCAGATATATGCTAAACTGAACTACATATTGCAGCTTGTTATATCATTAGGTGGCTAACTTGTTAAACTTATAGGCATCCACTTTGGCCTGGATCTAATGCACAGAAAAGTGGAGTAAAAGCTATAATTACTGATGTAATTAACAACATGACTTATTTTGCTAGTATCTTATACCTTCATCTGTGCAGGGGGCATGGATATCCTACGTTCCTACATTCAAATGCAACCAGTCATAAGTGGGTTCTTGGCGGTAAAATTCCTCAAACTATCTACAAACCTTAATTTGTCTTTGAGTTTAAGGATTACACTTTATTGCTTGTACCCTACTTGATCTGTGTGTAAAATTACTTTGCTGCAGCTTTTGCAGAGCTTTTGGACAATTCATTGGATGAGGTACATTCTGTCTTTATGTTTCGCGATAATGCATTGAAAACATGCCATCTCTTTGCACTAATATGTTCTCTTTTCTTAATTTTTTTTGCTGCTATCAGGTCTGCAATGGTGCTACTTTTGTGAACATTAATATGATCAAAAACAAGAAAGATGGAAACAAAATGTTACTGATTGAAGGTATTCAGGTCTTTTGTTCTGATTTACTTGCTTATTGGGAACAATACGTCAAGTGGTAGTCGGTTCCCTCAGGAGACTCTATTTCCCCTGGTTTTTGGATTTAAATTAAGATATAGCCTAGCTTTTGGTTTGGAAAGAAGGAAATGATTGCAGCCTAGCATATCTTGATCTGAGGCTTACTGCTACTTTGATTTGTAAAACGTAGAAGCATGCTAGGATTTGTATAAGGAGATATAAATTCTACAAATATAATTTTTTGCTCTTTTTTCTTTTCGTGCCCATTTTTGCTAGAGGAATTACTTATTTTGGTATTCTTATTTTTCTGGTTTTTTAATTACCTCTTATATATTGTATGCAATAGATGTTCTATCCTATTACTATGTTTACTAGAAAATGTTTTGGTTTGTTTCGAACCATTAAGTTGTATGATTTGACTTTTCGTTTACCCTTTTCCCCTCGAAGTGTTTTATATTGCTTGGTATCATCCGTCTGTTTGTAATTCTGTACATTGACTTTATCCTTTTATTGGTTTCTGCTTTAGATAATGGCGGGGGAATGGATCCGGACAAAATGCGACAATGCATGTCTCTTGGTTATTCCTTAAGAAGCAAAGTTGCAGACACTATTGGACAATGTAAAAGCCAAATCTACAAATTTGATTATAGCACTCAGCTCTACTTTCCATTTGAAGTAAATACGTGTCTTTTCAGTACAAAGTAGTCCTTACTACTGTGCTCTTTTTTGCCTGATGAAAATGGTTTTAAGACAAGTACAATGAGGCTTGGAGCTGACGGCATTGTTTTCTCACGATGTTCTGGTAAAGATGGAAACAGGTTGGCCGTTTCTTTGCTTCTAGTCCTTTCTGCATCTCTTACGCTTTGTAACTATGATAGTTCATTCTTCTTTGCTTCTGTGTAAAACATAAATTTCTAAGTTTTGCATTTAAGTTCATAAGCGATACACTTTCTTGAAGACAACTTCATCTTCGATGGCATACAGATGGTGTTAGTACAGTCAGCAACCCTTTAAATGCATGAAGTTAGCCACATGGTCATTGTATTTGAGATTAATGTAGACATCATTATGACTAACATATGTGTAACTGACCCGAGTGGAACATTTTGAGTAAGGGGACTATATGCCACCATCTGGAACTGAGCTTCTCTTATTTATTTGAAAAGAAGGTCTTAGAGGAGAAAACTTGGGTTTGATTAGCGCATATCCAAACTTTCCACTTGCTATTGGTGCAGAATGATGGCCCATTGTTAGACCATAAGGCCTCCCTTGACTTTGCAGAGTTGTACGTTCCTAAATTTCAGCGGGTACTTGACTTTAACAAAGGTTATGGCAATGAAGGTTCGGGATTTGCGATCTGCTAATACACCCAAATTCTCATTAAACCACCTAGCATGAGAACAAAGAAGTGGTTGCATCTGTCATCCCTTCTCCCCACACGCTAGTGAGTAGGTTTTGTGGTATTCCTCTCTTCCTTGGAGGGGGGGGGCAGAATTCAAGCCCCACACTTCCACTAGCTGTTAGCCTTGCCAAGGTCCAGCAAGCAGCCCTGTCCAACAAGTAGTCTGTAACCCAAGTGGGCTTGACTCTTGTATACTCCGGCATAATTACCATCGGTAAAGATGATTTAAAAAACTAGTAAAGAGTATCTAAATACAACTCATTAAAGTTTGGGTTGGTTGAGCAACTTTCTACCATGTATGGCAAATGTTAGTATATCCAGTGCCCTTCCACCACTTTGTGGAAAAGTGAAAAGAACATCAGCACTTGTTAAAGAACCTGCCTCTTTCAAACTCGGACAATTTGTTCACGTGAATAACTTTTGATGGAATGCTTGCTAGGATAACATTGATCGCCGAACCAAAATGAGAATTATGCAGGTTAATTGGACTCTTTGCTTCTGCTGGCAATTCACACTTTTGTTCATTGGAATTTGTAAACCATTTATGTTTTCTGCATTGGAACCATTAAGAGACAGAACCTTCAAAAGACATTGCTACCTATGTATGCAGTGAATACACGGGGAAGGCATCAATGACTTCTCTGGGATTTTCACCCTGGAAATTTGCCATTACTAGTTGAGCACTTTGATAACCTCCTTAGTGGCCGATTAAGCTTTGCCTAAGATTTTCGAGACCATGCTTTAGCTGTTTCTTTTTTTTTTTTTGATGGCACCAATGTAATGAAGATACACCTAACACACACACACACAAAGGAAAAAAAAAAAGAAGAAGAAAATGAAAACTGTGGGTGCCATGCATATATGTTACTGGTTAGATTTTGTGTTCTTGCATATTCTTCAGGGTTATGATGGCACTTATTGTTGCTAATTCAACTTTTTGCTGTTTTCCTTTTGGTCGACACAAAGTATTGGGTTGTTGTCCTACACGTTTTTGAGTAGCACAGGGAAGGAAGATATTGTGGTTCCCATGGTAATGATGTTAGCCCTAATATTTCTGTCATTTCTCGGTTTAGTCATGTCATCCAATTCTTTAACGACTCGACTGGGAGCTTAGCTTCTCTACCCAATTCCTTGAATTACCTATGCCCTGATGACCAAGTTGGTCCCAAAGAAGTGGACTTGATTTCTTCTATGGAGTTTTCAGAGGGAAAATTTGAGGTAATCCGGTGCTAGTTGTGCTAAGATTGCAATTTCCTTGATTCGGTAGAAGGTTTTATCCCTAGTGGGATTAAGACCATCTTTATTTGAAGAGATTTAAGATCGTTGATCTCTGGCCAAATTTGTAATTATGAAATCTCCTTGCATAAAGTATAAATACATGTTCTTGGCTGACTAGAGGTGAAAAGGAAGTTAAAAGAGTAGGCTGCTAATCATTTTCGTTATTTTGCCCAAAGCTGTTATCAGTCGAGTATCCTAGAGTGTGACTGTAAAAGACAACATTGTAAAAGAGATGGCTCACTGTGCTCAAAGAGTATAGAAGTTGGAGGGCATAAAGATTTTCAGCACTTCGACCACTCTGTTCCATTGTTATTTCGTCTACTTTTGGTTGGAAAAATGGGGACATATAAGTTCTTCTACTTACAGCCTTTTTTGACCCTGAATCTCGATATGTAATTGCTTCTTTTGGTAGCAATAGGATTACATGCAACAATTACCCCACTCCTGAATCTACGTAGGCCATTTTGAAGCAGAAAAAGGAATCCTTCAGTCATGTCACGTATCAATGTTATACTTCATATCGTAGAAACTCTTCCACGATTCACCTGGTATTGTTGTTGGGTTCTTCGTTATACCTTTCAGTTGTTCTAAACCAGAAAGCCCGTCGTTCTCTCTTGCTCAAACTGGAACTAGTATGTAGGAACTTTATCCCTTGGTCAAACTAGAACTATTTTGTGGGAAACTTTATCTCAGGTTAATGCCTGCTACCTGAAGCTTGTAATAGGACTTCCTTATGGTGCTTTGAATGGGGTATGAGCAGGTGGCTTAACGTCAAAATGCTTTACTTCCTCTGTTGGGTTCACTCTACATGTTATTATCTGTGATGTATACCTGTGGTCTGGATTGTCACGACCTGAACTATCTGTTTACCTCTTCCACTTTAGTTCTCATCTAATGTTGCATAGCCCTTCTCTGGTTCGTTTTCAAATGCTGACTAGTGGTTATTGACTTGTTTTTCTAATTCCTCTTTTTAGTTTAATCGGATGAAAAATCATGGAACACTTGTAATCATATATAATCTTTGGGAGGATGGTCAAGGACTGTTGGAACTTGATTTTGACACAGATCAACATGTATGCTTCCGTTGTCTTACCAAATCATGTATCGTTTTCCTTTTCCTAAGAATCATGAATATGTTTGAATATTATATTCTTTTCATGAACTTAATAGTATCTGCTAAATATCTTGCAGGACATCCAAATTAGAGGTGTCAACCGAGATGATAAGAGTATACAAGTGGCAAAACAATACCCCAACTCTCGGCACTACTTGACGTATCGACGTTCATTAAGGGTAACTGGTGCAAGTTTACCATATTACATGCAGTTGACAATGTGTTCAGCTAGATTGACAACTTATGTCTGGTTTTCTCAACAAGCACCACATTTCCACATGCTGCTTTTTCGTACCTGCTTGTAGATTCCAATTTCTCGGTTCAAGTTATTGAGGTTGTTAATCATAAAAAAAAAAAATTCGTCCAAATTCTAATAGCATAGCCTTTAGATCAATTAGTAACTTAACATGGTACCCAGGGTCTAGTTTCACAATTTGCTCACCTGCATGTAATTGTGGTTTCTTTTTATGTTTGTTAGCTTGGTAATGGTACACCTTGATTTACATCTCGTTGATGTGTCTTCCCTCGTGCAATTGGGGCATTGCACATGAGAGGAGTGTTAAGCAATTAAGCTTGATATGCACCGTTCGGCTCGTTCCCTAATAGCTCTAGTACTTAACAAGCTTTATACATATTCTATGCCATCCACTACATAAACTTACCTTTGATTGCAAAGCTCGCAGTTCAATCTGCCTATAGATCTTGGAAGTAGTCTGTAACCCAAGTTGGCTTGAGTCTTGTATAATCGGGCATAACTACCATCGGTAAAGATGACTTAAAAAACTAGTAAAGAGTACCTAAATACAAGTCAAATTGAAGTCTGGGTTGGTTGAGCAACTTTCTACCATGTGTGGCAAATGTTAGTATATCCAGGCCCTTCCACCACTTTGTGGACGAGTGAAAAGAACATAAGCACATATTAAAGAACCTGCCTCTTTCAAACTCGGGACAATTTGTTCACGTGAGTAACTTTTAATGGAATGCTTGCTAGGATAACAGTAATCGCCGAACCAAAATGAGAATTATGCAGGTCAATTGGACTCTCTGCTTCTGCTGGCAATTCATACTTCTGTTCATGGGAATTTGTAAACCATTTATGTTTTTTACATTGGAACCATTAAGATACAGAACCTTCAAAAGACTTTGCTGCCTATGTATGCAATGAATACACGGGGAAGGCATCAATGTCTTCTCTGGGCTTTTCAGCCTGGAAATTTTCCATTGCTAGTTGAGCACTTTGATAACTTCCTTAGTGGCTTTGCCTAAGATTTTCGAGACCATGCTTTAGCTGTTTCATTTTTTCGATGGCACCAGTTTAGTGAAGATACACCTAACACGCCAAAAAAAGGGTAAAAAAAAAAGAAGAAGAAAAAAATCAAAACGATGGGTGTCATGCATGTATGTTACTGGTCAGATTTTATAATCATGTACTTGTCCTTCTTCCCATGCGCTAGTGTTTTATAATCATGTACTTGTCCACACACAACTCAAGCTCTTCAATTATTGTGTGTTTTATAATCATGTACTTGTCTTTCCTCCCATGCGCGTGCGAGTCTTAGACTCAAGCACATCTTACAAAAAGGTCAAAAAGTGTCACTTTATATACTCCTTGAGGTTCTTTACCATAGTCAATGTGGAACAAGAACTTTCCAAAATTTTAAGTATGTAAGAAATTTTTCACTTGCCATTTTCAAGCAATGTGAGACTAAAGCACTTTGTGGTTTAACTCAAAACTTCAATGTTTTCTCAAAATCAATCTTATAAAGAAAAGAGATTTTTTGTTAAAATACTCCCAACAGATATCAAATAGTGGGTCGAAGGGCTGTGTATGAAGGTAGTATGAGGAGCGACTTGGCCAGAGAAACGCTCCTGAAATCGCTCTATTCTGGCGTTTTCTTTACCGGTTGAGCCTAGGAGGGCTATGTTATTGGTCTTCTTCTTAGCGTGATGCAAGTTCGTTAGTAGCTTATGCAGATTCACTCGACGGAAATACAGAGCCATTGAAGAGATAGAGGTTCCTATTCGGAGGTTGATGCCACCTTTGCCATGCCTCATTGTTATCGTATACATGTACATGATTATAAAACACACACACAAATATTATATGGTCCCGACTATCTTGGACAGTTGGATATGTTGTTAGATTATTCTCTGCCCTGCTTCTGTCTCACCTGTCACAGCAGCTCCCTTCAACCAACGGTCCTAGATGGTCGTACCAAGGGTATGAGACCGCCCTTTTTTTGGTCTAAGTACCTTTTCGTCATTACAAGCTAAATTTTTTTTTGTGCAAAGTGGGTGCAAAAATAGCTATTGGGTGAAAATTGTTTTGTTTTCATGTTTGATCTCTCCTTATCCCGAAGTTCAAAAAGAAGATTGTAGGTGCAAACCTTTCCAGGTTTCTTGGTTCGATATGTTATAGTCCTAAATCTTGTTTTGGATGTCGTTTAGTAGGAACCTGATAAGTTTGCTAGTAAAGAAGATGATCGAGTTATTAGATAGTAGTAGGAGTTGCGTTATGCTAGCTAGACTGTCATATCAAAAAGTAAAAAATGTGAAGTGTTGTGACACTTAAAATTGCCAGTTAAGCGCTGGTGATTCCAACAATCAGGCCCAGAATTATGATAAAGTAGGAAAAACAAAAATTGAAAAGCCCAAGGACTGGATATCGTATCTCTTTAGGCTCGAAAACACTATGTGTGAAGCGTGATTTGTTTCCCAATAATTGGTTGATGGATGTATTGATTCAAATGAGTTTAATTGAGGCAAGGCTATGTTATGCTCAGGCAAAACATGATAGAAAGTTGTCATTTTGAGTGAAGTTTAAGCCTAACATGAATTTCTCTATTGATTGCTGTATAAATTTGTTGTTTGAACCTTCAACATGATCAACCCCATTTCAAAGTGCAAATGGATATGAAGTCCGCCATTCACATAGTATCTGGTTATAAGAATAGAGTGCTATTGTGAGAAGTTGAATAGCTAAAGTGACAAACGATGGACTTCTGTCTAAATTGATTTGGTTCCAACTGCAAAGCGTGCTCCACCAAGATGAGAAATCAATAATGTTAGTTTGAAGGTCTCGGTTAACCTTGAAGGCATAAGCCAGGGCAAGGCTTAACAAGACCTGTTGGAAATGTGTTTCAAATTTAGTTATTTATATATGAAAAATAAAATAAAGTTCATTGAACTTTAGTTTTTCAAGATATATACATGAACTTAAGAATTATTAAGTTTTCAAATGATTTTATTCTTTGAACATTATTTTTGTAAATGAATGTGAAGATTCATGAACTTAGGTTCATATATACTCCTTAGATAAGATTAACATATCTTTTAGTTCATTGTATTTTTTAAGATTCAATGATGAATCTTGAATTAGTATGGTTCAAAGAACTTGATAAGGTTCAAAGAACATACATTATCCTACCACTATATAAAGGGGTAAAGGGTTGGAAGTTGAATATGAGACAAGAGAAGAGATACCATCTTCACTTGAGAGGAAAAAAATACTTGTACTAAAAACTTGTTTCAAACTTATGCTTGATCAATCGGAGGTGGATACACGATCCATTGTAGAGAAGTGCAACTCTCTTGGATGAACAGTGAATCTGGGCTTGGTTGAATCCCGAAGATAGAGCTGCCAAGTGAGTCTTTCGTTTGCACGTGGGAGAGGCTTCAACTATCTTCAAGAAACGTTTACGCGCCTCTAAGCCTTAGTTCTTTTATTATACTAATTCGGGTATTATTGTTTATTATTTTTGAATTTTTACGTGCATTTGTTCCAACAAATTGAAGATAGTTTTCTCTCATGGCTACTTCATCGAATGGAGTTCCCAAGACTTATAACCTAAATTTTGAGCTTTTTTATGGAAAGAACTTTCAGAGATGGCAAACCAAGATGGAGTTTTTCCTTCATCAACTTAAGTTAGCTTATGTGCTAACTCAACCATGTCCAACAATTCCAATTGAAGAGTCATCGTCTGATCAAGTGAAAACAATCAATGATCAGATTGAAAAGTGGAATGGCGATGACTACTTTTGTAGGAATCACATTCTTGACAGAAAGACATATTCTTTTTATGATCTTGTTGCAGTTGTGACGGAAAGTTTCATGGTGGGAATGAAACTGAATGGTGGGTTGACACTGGTGCTTCTCGTCATATTGATGGAGACAAGAATCTCTTCAAACACTATGAACTAGTGGGGGATGGCATGGTAAGGTATATGGGTAACTCCTCATCTGCTAAGGTGATTGGAAAAGGTATGGTTGAACTTCAGCTTACTTCTGAAAAAGTTATTACCTTGAAAGATGTGCTTCATGTCACACCCCCCGGAAAGGGCGTAACACTAAACAGGCTGGTTAACACATATACCTCAAGGATAAACAGAGCTTTACTACAAAACCTCAAAAGAAACAGCGGAAGTATGCTTAAACATTATAGTCGTCCATAAGTGGAAAGACTGAACATAACATTATATCACAGACCACCTCTTTTCTATACAAGTACTACACTCCAAAATAAAAGAAGAACAACTAAAACGTTGCTCACCCAGTGTAATACTCTTGAGTCTCCCCGAGGTAATCCTCTTCGTTCCTTGGCAAATACTCCAACTCCGAACCTAGAAAAAAAGTATCAGGAATGGGTCAGCCTAATGGCTCAGTAGGGTATCCAGTGCTTTTAAGTCCAAACATGACTTGATCATATTATGTATAGTTAGTATGAACATGCAAGTCACTTGAACAAATGATACCTACGTACTTAAGAATACTTTAACATATCGAGTAACACATGTAAGCATCTGCTCACACTTGCCTTCAAAAGAAACGAGAATAGCATATCGAGCAAGATTTGAAATCTTGTAGAACATATACGAGAATGACAAGCAAGACCTAAATATTAACTTGATCTCGCCAAGAAAAACCAAACAATACAAAAAAGTTCAAGACAAATATAAGCTAAGTACGAGAATATCAATATGCAAATATGCCTCTCATGCACGAGCCAACCTTCCCTGAGTGCGAGAGACTTTTCGTATCGCAACCAACTGATGTAGCGGGTTCGATAGAAGAAGTCCAACGTCATCACAGGCACACCAATAATTCCTTTCGAGAAGTAGTATGCATAGCTAGTGCGTACTATCAAAACATGAACGAGAACGAGAGCCCTGGCCGGATAACTTCCAACCCCGGCAAATAACACCCTCAACTCACTTTTTTCCTCCTCCTTCACGTGAAATGCATAATCATGTACATACGTCAACATGAATGTCATCAAGTACCTCAAAAGAGGTTTAATCCCCTGTCGAGTCATATTTACCGTATTATCAACAATACATGCCAAACATGTAACATAATCTCTAATGCACAAACTAATTCGGTAATCAAGCAAGCAACGATTTGAGGTTCTTCCTTAAGTACCCTAATCCTATGTATACTTACATTATTATGTAGACATTTGAGTGTCCATTTAAGACCTGAAATTTGCCTAGTTATTCACTATTAAGCCCAACACCAAGGAACTACTAGTTTAGGTTACCTAATTTTCCGAGTATTTCAAATGGCAGCAGCAGTAGCCTGTACTCCGAAAATCATAACAATTTAATTACAAGGCCTCTACAGTCATACTCTATACTTATGAAAACTAGACTTAAAGATATACATCCCAGTATTTTACTTGACATGAAAATATTATTTTAGGGTCATATTATGCCCTTCCAAAGACAAACTTCAGAATCTGCCCAACAACAGTTTCACAAGATAGGTTCCAAGCCACGAATTTTAAACCATAGAAATAGTACTTGAAATAATCTGAAATTTGGTGTGTATACTTTACACATGTAGTAGTGCAACATATAAAGTAACCAAACCCATATCTCAACTAAAACCATACATTTCGAGGCACCAAAGTTATTTCATTTTCATGACTGTTTTGCAGGTTTTGAACATATCTCTCTCTTAAGACCATTACAAGCAAGTTTATAAGTATTTCACTACTCATAATACTTCTCTAACATGCTTTAAAACCTAAAAGAACAAGATAACCTACCTTAAAGAATTTTTAGGTCAAGCCAATTGAAGATAGTTGAATCAAATCTCTCTCCTTTGTTCTTCCTTTTTTTTCTTCTCTTCCTCCCTTTCTCTCCTTTCTCCTTATTTCTCTCTTCTCCTTCTTCTTTCTTCTATTTGTTTTATTTTGACCGAAACTTGGTCTTGCACCTCCACCTTCTTTTTGTTTCTAAGTTATCCACTTAACTTCTCTTTTCATTTTTTTATTCTTTCCTTTGATTACTCACCACCAAACATAGGTGGCACACCAAAATGCTATTAATCCCACACCCCTTCATGTGACCCTTATAGCTAACTTAGGGTATTTTAAAATTGACCCCAAAGTTTTGCATAGTTACTTTTTAATCCCCAAAGTTTTACATAATTATATTTTGGGCCCACAACTTAATTTTGATATTTATTTTATGTATACAAATATTATAACACGATTACATTATCTCGACCAATTTTAAATATGTTTAAACTTAATAAAATGATTAGTAGCTAATTAATATCGGGGTCTCACACTTCATGTTCCCGATATTCGTAAAAATCTTGTCTCTGGAGCTCTTCTGTCCAAGCATGGTTTCAAGATGGTTTTTGAAGCTGACAAATTCATCTTGTCAAAGAATGGTATTTTTGTCGGCAAAGGATATGCTATAAATGGCATGTGTTAAGCTCAGTGATGAAAGTAAAGTTATTTTTGCCTATATTGCTGAGTTTTTTGAATTATGGCATCAAAGGTTGGGTCACGTGAACTATAATTCTATTGGTCGCATGGTAAATGAAAGGTTTATAAGAAAATGTGATAAAACACATGATGATCAATGTGTGATTTGTAGTAAGTGCAAGATCACTAAGAAACCCTTCAAATCAATTGAAAGGACTTCTAGCCATCTTGGATTAGTTCACACGGATATTTGTGAAATGGACTTCATTTGGTGATGTGGTAAACGTTACTTTATTACCTTTATTGATGACCATTATAGATATGACTATGTGTACCCTTTGAGATCTAAGGATGAAACTTTTGAAAATTTTAAGGCATATAAAGCAAAAGTTGAAAATAAGCTAAACTCGACGATTAAGATCGTGCGCTCAGACATAGGAGGTGAATACATGAAATCTGAGTTTCATAATTTCTGTGAAAGGAATGACATTGTTAGACAGTTAACTGCTTCATATACACCGAAACAAAATGGTGTTGCAGAAAGAAAGAATATAACTTTGATTGAGATGATCAATTGTATGCTAACTAGTTCCGGACTAACAGAAAATTTATGGGTGGAAGCTTTGTTGTCTGCTTGTCACACTTTGAATAGGATTTCTCAGAAGCAGAACAATTTGACACCTTATGAAGTTTGGAATGGCAGAAAACCAAACATATCCTATTTCAGAGTATGGGGTTGTTTGGCACATGTTCGACTTCCTAATAAAGATACTCCAAAGGTTGGATACAGAGGAGTGGACTGCATCTTTATTGGTTATTCAACTACCAGTAAAGCTTATAAGTTCTTAAATTTGGAGACACCTTATCCTCATACTATAATCGAATCGGTCCACTCAAATTTCTTTGAGAATATATTTCCAAAGAAAGATAAAAGAGTTGAAAGTGACTCCTCAACTAGTTTGAAGCGGAAGGCCTTAGATCAACCAGAAAGAGTCGAACCTAGAAGAAGTTCAAGGGTTGCTACACCGAAATCCTTTGGACCTGATTTTTGTACTCTAATGGTGGATAAATACCCTGATACATATACAGAGGCTATGTCTTCCAATGATGAACCTTTCTGGCGTGAAGCTATTGATGAGGAAATGCACTCAATTATGTCCAACAACACTTGGATCTTAGTTGATCCTCCAGCTAGTTATAAGCCTATTGGTTACAAATGGATCTTGAAGAGAAAGATCAACCCCGATGGCACGTTGGACAAGTATAAGGCTAGATTGGTCGCTAAATGGTTCAAGTAAAGGAAATAATTTGACTATTTCGATACCTTTGCTCCGGTTGCACGTATCACCTCCATCAGACTTCTTATTGCCGTGGCTGCTATTCATAATCTGGTCATTCACCAGATGGATGTTAAAACAACATTCCTTAATGATGATCTAGAGGAAGAAGTATATATGGAACAGCCAGAAGGATTTATCTGTCCTGGACAAGAGCATAAAGTTTACAAGCTATTGAAATCTCTTTATGGCTTGAAACAGGCTCCTAAGCAATAACATGAGAAGTTTAGAAGCATAATGCTTGCTAATGGCTATGTTGCCAATGGAGGAGATATATGCATATTCAACAAATTCAGAGCTGGTTTTGGTGTTCTAATATGCCTATATGTTGATGACATGCTCATCTTTGGTACCGACATCCACATGATTAATGAAGCTAAGAACTTTCTTGCTTCAAATTTCAGTACGAAGGATTTTGGAGAGGCTGATGTGATTATTGGAATCAAGATAATAAGATCTCAGCACGGGATTGTTCTTACACAGTCAAGTTATATTGAGAAGATCCTTAAAAGGTTCAATCATATTGATGATGATCCTGCTACTACTCCTATTGACCCGAGTGTCAAGTTGGTACGTAATAATGGGCAAGCTATTAATCAGCTTGAATATTCCCATGTTATTGGCAGTCTGATGTATGCCATGTGTTGTACGAGGCCATATATAGCTTATGTTGTTGGCACTCTGAGTAAGTATACAAGTAATCCAGGAAAAGAACACTGGAATGCTCTAATACGAGTTCTGAGGTACCTGAAGAGTACTATAAGCTATGGTCTGCATTATGGTAGCTTCCCAGCTGTTAATGTTATTGAGGGCTATAGTGATGCCACTTGGAATTCTGATAAAGATGATTCTATATCTGTGACTACATGGATATTTCCGTTGGGTGGAGCTGCGATTTCTTGGAAATAGAAGAGGCAGACATGTATTACACACTCCACCATGGAATCAGAATTTATTGCTTTATCCTCTGTTGGAGAGGAAGCTGGTTGGCTGAGAAGTATTTTCGGTTGATATTTCTATATGGAGTAAACCAGTCCCGCCTTTGACAATATATTGTGATAATAAGGCGGCTTTGCTTCGGGCAAGTAGTGAGTGCTATAATGGCAAATCTAGACAAGTTCGTCTAAAGCACAATCATGTGCGGAAGATCCAGGTTGATGGAATCATATCCATTCAATATGTGAAATCAAGTTTGAATTTGGCGGATCCTTTGTCAAAAGGCTTGGGAAGAGACTTAGTGTCTGAGACATCGAGGGGGATGGGTTTAAAGCCTATCGATTTTTAAGTTGTACATTATGAATACCCAACCTAGTTGATTTTTATCCTGGGTTTTGAATGGGAAAAACGAGTAATGTGACAACTAGTGATGCACACAATGAAATGAATTTTCATTCTGCCCTCCCTATGATGTATGTGCATGTTCCTGCATGAGATAGAGGTTGAGATTATATCTCTTAATGAATCTATAGACCAGTGGGTTTTGGTTGGGGCTAGCAGGATAGCTCTTGATAGATTCACCGAATGACCTTGTTTAAATGGAGGTTGAGACTTAGTTCTCTTAATGAATCCATAAACTTTGTGTTGGGTGTACAAGGTCACCCTTGATGGGTTCACCGATCTGGGTGTGGAAGTGTGGCCGCTTCTTATAGGATTATTAAGGCTTTATAATCCTTAGAGCACTCAGAGTGTTGGGATCAAGACACATGGCCATAATGTGTCGGGCTTTAGTACTTCATCTCCGAAACATAAGTGTATGTGATTTATTTCTAATTTGATAACATGGTTCTTAATTCAAGGCTTTGTCCATTAAGTTCCTAGATGAATCAAGGAATACTTCACTAGGCAATGGTTCAAACCCAAAAGGTACCATTTGCTGATGTACATGACTGTGCCGATCAAGTATATCTTTTAAAATTTGAAACAAGTGAGGGTTTGTTGGAAATGTGTTTCAAATTTGGCTATTTATATATGAAAAATAAAATAAAGTTCATTGAACTTTAGTTTTTCAAGATTTATACATGAACTTAAGAATTACTAGTTTTCAAATGGTTTTATTCTTTGAACATTATTTTTGTAAATGAATGTGAAGATTCATGAACTTGGGTTCATGTATACTCCTTAGATAAGATTAACATATCTTTTAGTTCATTGTATTTTTTAAGATTCAATGATGAATCTTGAATTAGTATGGTTCAAAGAACTTGATAAGGTTCAAAGAACATACATTCTTCTACCACTATATAAAGGGGTAAACGGTTGGAAGTTGAATATGAGACAAGAGAAGAGATACCATCTTCACTTGAGAGAAAAGAAAATACTTGAACTAAAAACTTGTTTCAAAGTTATGCTTGATCGATCGGAGGTGGCTACACGATCCATTGTAGAGAAGTGCAACTCTCTTGGATGAACAGTGAATCTGGGCTTGGTTGAATCCCGAAGATAGAGCTGCCAAGTGAGTCTTCCGTTTGCACGTGGAAGAGGCTTCAACTATCTTCAAGAAACGTTTACCCGCCTCTAAGCCTCGGTTCTTTTATTATACTAATTTGGGTATTATTGTTTGTTATTTTTGAATTTTTGCGTGCATTTGTTCCAACAGGACCAATACCGATGATGAGAATGACTGAAGCTTATTTTTGTTGGTGCATTTTACATGTTTAACTTCATTTAAATGCCTATCAAGAAACGATGCGTTCTATTCAGATCAGGCAGAAGTTTAGACTTACCAGTCTTGTATTCTATCTCAGACGATAATAGGAGAAAGGTATTCTTCAAGTATGAGAAACGCGTTCCAATCATCATTTTACAAACCTATAGCCTCGTACAATTTTCATGATAATATGTGCTCGTGTCATGGTTGACAAATATGTTTCGTGTTAACAGGATCTCATTTTCAACACCACAGGCAAAGATCTGCATTTCAAAGCCGTTAGGACACAAATGGGGTTCCTTTGCATGCACATATTACTCTCAAGACCCTTTTACTTCACAAGCTCTTGCTGTTTTAAATACTTTGAAATGGGCAAAACAAAATCATCTGGCCCATATTGTCTTATATACTAATTCTGATCGTTTAATTGCCCAGATATCGGGAACGGAGGCGATTAGTGCCATTGATGCCCCTATTTTTTATAATATTTGCAAAATCAGTACCTATTTTCATCACTGTCGGGTAATATTAGGGAGCAAACGACTACTTCAAGAAGCTGTCGGACTTGCCACTTTTGCTTGCAAGGCTAGATCGGAAATCTCTATGACATGAGACAATGGATTATATACTTTTCGATATATGAATGTATAATGGACAATGTCTAGCTCCTAACTTTTTATGTTCAATGTCTGTTATATATGTTACAACCTTTTGTATGACCGGGACGGTTTATTATGTATAATATTTTTCTTCTAAACCAAAAAAAAAATTATGAGAAACGCATAAGAACGCAAAGTCCTCTGAAAAGGTATGCCACTAGTGATTCTGGTTTGTGCATAACTAGCTTTAATGCACGCATAAACAAATCCTTCATGCTGATGCAATATGCCTTGGATTTTCAGTGGCACTGATAATTTGCTTTACAGTTCAAACCTCAGTCCAAAAGCAGTACTAATGCAGCACAAAACTAATTTGTCATATGAAGAAGAGCTCTTGAGAGTATCATCACCACTGAACTATATCATTACCTGCACGGAGACTCAAGCGCAAACACACACACATCACACTCTTGTCTTGGAATATTTTTTGTTTTTCCAAATATTTTATCGTCCTTGATGTTTCTGTGGGTGTCAAATATATAAACCGGTAAGAGAGAAAAAAGAGTAGGAGCTTGTAGAGTTAATGGGCCATATTTACTTCAATATAAATCTTCGTTTTTTCTTTGGGGATCTTATGGATAATACTGTTTGAAGAGGTTCCTAATCAACAAGATACCGTCCGTCGGGAACATATTGAATGAACAATTTTTTAACTCTTGGGCTTAACGTGAAGCATAGTTCAAGATGTCAATTTGATAGATAGCAATACACCTGCATTTCTCTAGTCATGTTATTTGATTTGTAAATTTGCAATGGTCTTTTTTTTGTTTTGGTCCTACTGGTGTTCGAGTACTTTGCCTCCTTTAAATCCCCCACTGGAGAGATATTTATGACGCCAGCAGACTTGATGAGGGTTATGTTGTGCTCCTTCAAAGTTCTTTATGCTTTTTGATACTAACAATGATGGACTAACATCATTTGCAGAGTGCATGCTACTTCATCTACTGAACATTCTTTGCAATTTCTTGACCATGAGCTTTTATTTATGTTATCTACAAAATCCCTTTGGGACCAAAGGTTCAAGCGGAATACGCCAAGTTATTGTTAGCTGAAGTTTAATCTCTTCAGTATTGTTTTTGTTGTAACGGGTACATCTTTTTTGTTGCGTTACTAAGAGTCTATTTGTTTGGAATCAATTCTTTTAAGATTTGAATTTCAAATTCAGAATTGGATTTAGAATTCAATTCACCTTTTTTTGTTTGGAAGGGAAGGGAATTCAAACCACATAATTCCTATTATGTATTTGGAGAACAAAGAAAATGGAAAGATAATAAAATTTTGGACAATTATATCCTTGACTTGATGAATACGGTAAGTGATTTCAAGTGTGCTAGTGCCACAATTTTGGCAGTAGTGGTGGTGGTGATAGTAATGGTGGTGGTGGCAGTAGTGATACAGCCGGTGGTAGTAAAAGTGGTGTGGCGGTTGCCGTGGTGGAATCGGCGGTTGTGGCAATGGTGATGGTTGTGGTGACAGTAGTGGTGGCAGTTGTGGTAGTAAAAGTGGTGTGGCGATAATGGTAACGGTGCTGGTGGTATTGGTGGCGGCAGCGGCGGGGCACGGCGATGGCGGGGGTGCTGGTGGCAGTAATGGTGGCGATAGTGGTGGCGGTGGTGGCAATGGTGGTGGCGGTAATGGCTGTGGCGGCGGCGGTGGTGGTGGCAGTGGGGGTAACAGTAGTGATGCCGATGGTGGTAGTAAATGTGGTGTGGTGGTAGGAGCAGTGAAGACGATGGTGGTGGGTTCTTTGTTTGAAAGATGCAGAGAAGGGTAAGATGGAAAAATAATTACTTTTTGTTCAAGTAAATCCAAATTCCATGAAATCTGACAATTTTTCATCGAATTTCACACTATAGAAATAAATCCAGTCAAATCCCATGAAATCCAATTCCAATTCCTTTTTTAGTTGTTCCAAATAATAAAATTAAAGTATTTGAAATGAAATTCCATCAATTTCATGATTCCAAACACATTCGAAGCATCCCGGAATCAAGCTTTTCAGTGACACTCAAAATGTTTGACCTTGACAATAATGGGTACGTCTCTTGTACCAAAAAAACAACACCATTTAAACAGTCTTCCAAATCAGTATCGTCTTTGGGATAATTGGAAATTCTTTATCTTAATTAGATGTCTTTTCCTCCTTTCATTTTCTTTGTTGTTCAATCCTCATAAATTTGTGAGCGGGTTACTGATTTTGTAACTGTTTATGTATAATGGAGATGTAATGTATAATTCTAGTATTTTTGCCTAATTAGCGTGACAATTGGAACTTGCATTTCGTTCTTTATATCATCAGTATATATATATATATATATATATATATATATATAATAAATAAACATATAAAAGCCGAGCAGTGTTATAAAAGGCACGCCTAGGCGCTAGGCGCACCCCTCGCGCCTCGCCTAGGCCTAGGCGTAGCGCGTTCGATTAGGCGCGCGCCTAGTGAGCCTAGGCGCTAGGCGCACAGCGGGGCGGGAGGCGCATGGTTAGGCTCACAAAATGTGGACTGTCCATTTCTCTTCCGATTTTTTTTTTGGTTTTAGCTCAACTCCACTAATACACTAAACCTAACTCTAAAAAGGTCCAAATCAAAAATAGCTTTCACGACTCAGTCAATCAGCTCTCAAATCTCGGTGTCAGCTAGCCACCGCCGTCCCTTGCTCCGGTGAGTCATCCGGTCGTCGCCAAGCCTTCTCCGCCGCCGTCCCTTACTTCTATGCTCAATCTCTTCATGGATATACTCATTTTATTGACTACTACAAAAATCCAAAAACCCCATTAACTCGTGATTGTTAATCATCTCAATGCTCTTCTCAATGCCAACGACTAATAAGGAATATTAACACACATAAATAACCAAGTTAGCCTTTAGATGAACCAAGACTAGCAAATATGTAGGAAACTTGTTAAATTATGATGTGATGGAATTTGAAATTATGTATAGTGTTTGGAAGTTTGTTAATTATCATGTTCTTCTTTTTTAATTACACAATTTTATTGTTTTAGTGTATTAATTTTTATTTATTTTAATATTGCGCCTCGCTTCGAAAAGGCGCACGCCTGCGCCTAGGTTCCAGAGACCTTTTGCGCCTTAGGTGCGCCTGCGCCTTTAATAACACTGAAGCCGAGTTGTTCACTGGAATTCTTTGCCATATGGTTAGGTTAGCTCTAAGGTGACATTGAATCTGGAACGAATCCTTTAAATCTTAACTACCCTACTTTAACTACCATACTTTTAAATCTTAACTACCGTACTTTAACTACCATACTTTGAATCCTACTACTTTTGTAACAGATTCGGACATCTTCCTCTCTTCATCTCTCGCACACCGTCGATCTCTCCACTTTCTTGCCGCCTTTTCTACGACTTCAATTCGTGGCTTTTCTTCTTCTGTTCCTTCTTTCTGATTCACTCTCTCTTCCTTTGCTTCCTTTTTGCCTCTTTTTCTACCTCGTGCCTTTTCTTCTTCCAATTAAAATCTCTTCCTTCCATAATAGATGAGGCAAATTTACTTCTCATCTTCACCTCGGCAAATTGACTTCTCATCTTCGCCTCTTTTGCATGGAATATTGAAGGATCCAAATGCCATTCTTAGAAGACCAATCTTGCATGCACTGATTTTGAAGACACCCAAGCGTATGTATTAGGATCCATGTTCAATTTTGCGTATGTATTATGATCCATTTGCAATTTTTTACTTTTCGCGATTGTTCCTACAAAAATCAAGTGTTACGCAACTTCACTTTTCATCTTCCACTTCTTCTCC